>JASSUY010039313.1:0-25293 GCA_032466535.1 Forpus xanthops | reverse complement strand
GGCTGCCCCATCCCTGGCAGTGTTCAAGGCCAGGTTGGACAGAGGGGCTTGGAGCAACCTGCTCTAGTGGAAGGTGTCACTGCCTGTGGCAGGGGTTGGGACTGGATGAGCTTTAATGCCCCTTCCAACCTAAACCGTTCTGTGGTTCTATGAGACAGAAAAGCGAGCTGGCTGGGGTGTGCTGCCATATGAATAAATTATGTTAAGGCCTACACAAATGCTTTGGGCCAAGCTAAGGGGGCAGCACAGAAGCGAGCGGATGGAAGATGTGTTGTTGAATTCCTGGAGGGAAGAGCTTTTTCGCACTTTTAAGACCAGAGGGACATTATACTCCACTCCCACGCTATGGAAATGCCTGCTGAGGATAGGACTGGCAAGGAAGACATGCTGCATGTAGAGTGGGTGCTGAGCAGCGTGTCAAGCTGAAAGGAAAAGGGTAAATCAGACAGCAGCTGCCTTCTGGGGCCAGGGCTGCAAAAAACCAGCAGAGTTACCCAAAAGAGGTGGGATGGAGAGAAAACAGAGATCAAAACACACCACAAGATACAGGAGTGATCATGTCCACATTTGCAGAGATGAAACAGCTTTGCTTCCCTCAGTGACACACTGAGCTAAGGATAACTGTGGAACTGGGAAAACACATGGAGCTTTTACACTCCTAGAACTCATTTGGAAACAGCAACAAACTCAACTGAGAGGACATTACTCTCCTTTTCTCTTTCCCTAAGACAAGCCAACTGCAAAAAGGCAGTTCCAGTGTCACCCAGAAGAGATGCATGGATTAATTCACAGATCTGGAAGGGAATCTTATATCCGAACACAAAACAAACACACAGCTTTGTAGAAGAAAATTGATGCACTTCCCAAGCCTGTTCCAGAAAGTAAATGTGAACCGTTTGGCCCTTCCTCTGAAGAAACCACCAAGAACCAAATCTGGTGTGGGTCCCCTGAGGACCAAAGCGAGAGGAAGGACAAGGGAACTGGGAGAAAAGCAAAAAATTTGACACAGGAACATGCCTGATGAAAAGGGCTGTAGGAATCAAAGGGTTACTACCAGGCTCCCCCAGCCTGCTGGTACACTGCCAAGGGTCACTGCATTCTTCTGAAGGAAAGAAACATATCAATCCCCACCTATTTGGGACTCTAGCTCCACAGAAATGGAATAAAACATACCATGCCATCACTGGTCCTGGTATTTTCACCATGGTTAATAATTACCCACAGAATACCCTAAAACCCCCACATGTAGCTGATGGCTTTAAGCTAAAAAGCTTAAATGAATGATTTTAACCTGCCAGAGGGGAGACTGAGATGAGCTCTTAGGCAGAAGCTCTTCCCTATGAGGGTGATGAGGCACTGGCACAGGGTGCCCAGAGAAGCTGTGGTTGCTCCATCCCTGGCAGTGTTCAAGGCCAGGCTGGACACAGGGGCTTGGAGCAACCTGCTCTAGTGGAAGGTGTCCCTGCCCATGGCAGAGGGGTGGGACTGGATGAGCTTTAAGGTTCTTCAGCACAAACCAGGCTGGGATTCTATGATGATAGTGATGTGCCACTCAGCTCCTGCTGCATCAGCCTGAACAACAGTGTACGGCTGGATCTGGCAACCCGGGGCTGCTATGAGGGGCAGAAGAACAGAATGTTCATGGGCACTCTCTTCCCAAGTACAAGGATGATACACTGGAGGCTCTATATGGCATACAGTGGTTTGCAATCTCATCCTCATTTTACCAGGAGCACATACTGCTGCAATGGATCACTCCAAAGGTTTCTGCACAGGGAAAGGCTAATGAATTTAGCCTTACCAGGAGGAGCTGAGCACATGAATCAGGCTCCTCAGGCTGCCCGCACTGCAATTTGCCACCTTGTTCAATAGATCTTTAGGAGTTTCTCATATGTAACTGCTGTGGATCAGATGAAGACATGCTTGTCCCTGTCACCTTTCACAGAACCTTGCAAATAAACCCAGCATCATAGGGATACAAGGACTACAGGCTCGGAAATAATAGTTTCTCCCATTCCAGCAGTGGGGAAAGGAAACAAAAGCCATTATTTGCTGTAAATCAATCTGGCCAAGGGCCAGTCCAAGAAATGCAATTATCCCCCAACTTGGTATCTACAGTGACGAGTTTATAACTTGCCTAATTATCTTCCAGCCTCTCTTCCTGGGCTTAGAAAGTCTGCTCTCATTAAGCAACAGTGACAGGGACCCAGACACTAAATATGTGATGAAATACCTCAACCAAGAGACACGCCAGTTCCTTTGAAGTGTATTTTGATTGAATTCCAAAGGGAATCCATCTGATCCCCACTTTCTCGGTGACCAGTGATTGATTGCATGACCCACTTCCAGCAGGGTGATTTTTCTTTCTGACAACAGTCCTTTAAGGAAGCCGCTGGAGCAGAAAGCCGACAGAATCCGAGTGAGATCATCAGGTTTGTCTCTGTGCTGCGCTATCATCACTCTTTGCTTTGTTCATCCCCTTAGAGATTTTCTCCAAGGACTGAAAAAATTATATATAATCAGAGTTACTATCTTTTTGTGTAAACCTCCACTGGAAATTGTTTTGTGCTTGCATCTTCAGGTTGGGTAATTACAACGTGGAGAGGAACTATCAAGCCATGGGGTTTAGATGTGATAAAAGGGTACTGAAATCACTGTAAAGGGAGAGGAAGGGGTGGGGGAAAGCCCCAAAAGGCTCCTATCAGATGGGAGAAATGGCTGCTAAGGCACCAGCCATCCTCCTACAGAAATTACAAGTGCAACCTGGCCATTTGTGCTGTAGGCACAGCCGGAGGATGGTGGCTTTCACCAGAACTGCCCAACTGCAGCCATCAGGCAGCTTTCACCTTATTTCCTCCAGTGTGCAAACTGCGAGGGGCCAGGAGCACCAAGGCCTCCTATGGAAGGCACTGGTCAATTATGGTTCTCTGTATGACCAGAGTCCAGCTGTTTTCCACCCCAGCTTATAGGAAAGAGTCTGAGCCCCAGTTCAAGCCCCATCCTCCAGCTTTGCAACCCAACTCGCAGCAAACTGAGTAAAATCAGCAGGAAGAGCCTTTCAGGAGAAGCAGAGACACAAAAAACTTAAGGTGACACAAAGAAGAGCCTGTTGTCAGACCAAAGCCCATACTAATCTAAACCATACATAACACAGACCATATAGATCCACAGTCTGGATCCATTGTTATACAATGTACATGGGTAAGCTTATCCAAAAGGCCTAATTTGGATCCTGACCCAACTGTACCTTTCCAAATCCTAAGTAAAACTGTATGGTGCAAACTAGCATTCAAGCACACAGGTATCTGCAGAGTTAAAAACACGGAGGCAGTGACTCAAGCCCCTGTTGGAACATTTTGCTATTCAGAGAGCAGCACCAAAGAACAATGTGGTAAAGTGCATCTTGCTCTGCAGGAACCAAAGTAGTAAGCTTTGCTGTGGGGAAGGGCAACATCTCCCATTGTGGGGCCAGGCTTACCCTAACATACAGAAGCAGGATTCACCTTTGATTAGAGATTCATTGCCCATTTCCAAGTCATTCCAGTCACTACCTAGCAAAGGCACAAAGGCAATTTCCTGACCACTGCAGGAGAATGTCCAAATCTGAGGGGCAACACATCAAATTCTTAAGGGGTCTTGCAAGGCCAGGTTGGACACAGGGCCTTGGAGCAACCTGCTCTAGTGGAAGGTGTCCCTGCCTGTGCCAGGGGGCTGGAACTGGATGAGCATTAAGCTCCCTTCCAACACAAATCAGTCTGGGATTCCATGACCAACATGCACCCAGCTCAGCCTCCAGAAGGCATTTGTTGCCATTATTGCCAGCATTACAGTTATTCCCACCGGGAGTACTTGGGGAAGGTTTACTGTGGGGCATAGCTGTGGTTACAGTCTGAAATGAAGCTCAGTGCTCTCACAGCTGTGTTCAACAAGCACTGATAAAGGACACGCAGGATGAAACCAGCTGCACACATCTCCTTTTGCCTTGAGCCTCCCAAGCTGCCAGCGCCGGGAATTATGCGACCAGCTGTGAAACCAGTGACACAGAGCTAATGAGTATCTGCTAAACAAAAATAACACTGAAATCATAAGGCTCAAACTCAAATAGCTACTATAAAACAACGTACCACTGTCAGGGAATTGTATTTTCCACAATAAGGGATGAATAATGGATAGGAAGCAGTTTTAAGCTCAAATACCAAGGGGTTTAGATTTAAAAACAACAGCCTGCCTTGATACCACAGGAGCATCCTACAGACTCCTACCTAGGCTGGTGCGCAAACAAACTGAATGAGAAATCCTATTCCTCACTCAGACATAGGCTTTGACTGAGACTGTAGCAGTATCAATACATTCCAGCTTGGGAAGGGAATTAGTGGAGGAATACTGGTCTCCTACACCTGGATCCATCCTCGGAGTTTAAAAATGGAGCCATCATATATACAAAACTCAGCAATGATGTAAAATCACTTCAAAGCACTCCACCCAGAGCAGGTTTTATATGTTGTATTTCACTCATTGTGTGAGTACATACATACATCTGTGAGAGTACAGGTGATGTGTACACACATACTTGTAAAATGGATATAAACAGCAGAGAAAAAGAGAGCTCCTGCTGTAGCCATCCTGTTTATCCCCTTCCCTTGCTCTCCCTTTTGCAAACTGCTGCTGACGCACCTTTAAATCAAACACAAACCGTATGGCTGCTCATTATTCCCAGGCAGTTGGGGTTAATAAAACTCATCAGACACAATTCCAGGGCTGGCGACAAAGTCATAATTCACAGCGTGATCTGCCGGTGGTGTAAGAACAGCTTCCCAATGCGCAGGATCAGCGAGGAGGAGGCTGGAAAACAGCAAGCTTCAAGAAAAAAAGCAACATTTCTGACTCTACACCTCCCCCTGCAGGAAAAGGGGCCACAGCTATAGGGAAGAGCTGGAATTCTGTCTTAAAACTGGTTTATACACAAGAGAGAAGGAAAAAGGGGGATTTTCTGTTGTTAGTTTATCCTGCATAAATCTTGAAGACTTGCTAGCTCAGACTTCAGTGGCTCTTCTGACTTCATGTGTTTCAAGTTCTGAGTTACTCCACACACAAATGGTTTGGTTTCACTCACAGGACAACCCCCTACCCTGGTTATTCAATATAGAATCATAGAGTAGTTAGGGTTGGAAAGGACCCTAAGATCATCCAGTTCCAACCCTCCTGCCATGGGCAGGGACACCTCCCACTAAACCATGCCACCTAAGGCTATGTCCAACATGGCCTTGAACACCGTCAGGCACGGATGTCTTCTAGCGTGAGCTACTCAAGTTTAACCTGAAGGGAAAGGGAGAAGATCTGTAAATACACAGCTTTGACCCTCTGCACCTCCCAGTACCACAGCGAGGTTCCCAGTGGCAGAACCAGGGTGGCTACTGGGAAATCTCCATGAGCAGGATGAGGCTGGTGAGACAGTGCTCCGCAATCCTTGCTCCATTCAATGTATAATCACTACTACACAAAACAACTGAATCAAGCCTAACAGTGCTTGAGTCATGCTTAAAATTCAATTCAAGCAAATAAGCACTGGGGTAAAGGTTGGACTTGATGCCCTTAAAGGCCTTTTCCAACCTGGTTGATTCTGTGATTCTATGACATTTCGTAACAAATTAGTACTTTAACAAGGAATTTGAAGGATCATCATCTTGATTTGCTTCAGAAAAAGTCAAAACTGAAAGTGTTTCCTCTGCACGAGCTCATTCTGCCCATCAGCACTGACTGCTGAACAGAGGCACACACTCCAAACAGAAGGAAAACAAGGATCTGAAAGAGCCTTTGCTATTTTGGGGTTTAAACACCAGCTAATCTAGCAAAAAAGCAGGCTGATTCACACAACAGTTCTCAAGTCCCTGAGGATGCAGACACTGTGTTTGGAGCTGCTCAAGGAGCCAAGCCCTGGCACAGCACTCCAACTGTTATTTCCTTCATTTAAACCATTTTGTTTCCTGCTTGATGTCTTGAGCTCTTGTATGCAAGGAAACTGAGTGCACCATCACAGCAGGCTTCTGAGTAGCATGGCTTAGCAGCAGCACAGAAGTCTCAGGTATTAACTAGAGCCACATTCTGCCTTTGGAGATGTACCTACTCCAGTGTAGCCTTACCCCTGGCTGCAGCCCCTCCAGGGGAGCATCTGCTCTGTCATGGGCTTCTCCATGGCCACGATCCTTACAGATCATGAAGACAGAAAGGCCCAGAGAGCTGAACTTGGTCAGGCTGGAGAACAGAAGGCTCAAGGGAGACCTTATCATCATGTTCCAGTATTGAAAGGGTGGCTACAAAGATGGAGACTCTTTTTACAAGGAGTCCCATGGAAAAGGCGATGAGCACAAGTTACTCCTGGGGAGATTCTGACTGGACACAAGAGGAAGATTTTCCACAACCAGCCACTGGAATAACCTCCCAGGGTGCTGGGACATCTAGTCTAGGTCATGCTTTGCCTAGAAGGGCTAGAACAGATGATCCTTGAGGTCCCTTCTAACCGGGGATTCCGTGATCCCTTCAGAGGTACACCTGCTGTGGCACAGATATAACCACAGCCACAAACACTTTGAGATGTAACTGGTGTGGACAGCCACAGACACTTCGGGTTGTCCTGCTCCTCATCCACAGGTCACTCATCCCTTTACCTCCAGCTCCCACTGGAATAACAGCCTGCCTAGTACAGCAGCACAGACATGGCGGCAATGCCCCACTCATTTGCCACACCAGGCACATGGCTGTAACTCAACCTAGAGCTTTCCAGTCAGATCTGTTGTTACCTCAAACCCTTCAAACCCCACGTTGGGTACCAAAAAGGGCTGTTGTGGTTGAACCCCAGCTGGCAACTCAGCCCCACACAGCCGCTCGCTCACTCCTTCTGTGGGCTGGGGGAGGGAATCAAGAGGACAAGTGAGAAAACTCGTGGGCTGTGATAAAGACAGTTTAACAGGCAAAGCAAAGGCTGCACACACAAGCAAAGCAAAGAAAGGAATTTGTTCCCCCCTTCCCATCACAGGCATGTGTTCAGCCATCTCCAGGACAGCAGGGCTCCAGCACACGTCACTTGGAAAGGCAAACACCACCACTTTCCAACATCCATTCCTCTTCTTCCCCCAGCTTTACACATTGAGCATGATGTCCTAAGGTGTGGAATATCCCTTGTCCCATCTGTGTGCCCTCCTAAATCCTTGTGCCTCCTTGCTGGTGGAGTGGGATGAGAAGCAGAAAGGTCATCACTCTGTCTAAGCACTGCCCAGCAGTAACTAAAAGCTCACTGTGTTATCAACACTGATTCCACCACAAACCCATAGCATCGCCCCATTACAGCTACTATGAAGAAAATTAACTGTATCCCTGCCAAACCCAGCACCAATGCTGTCTCCTCCCACAGCAAAGCAAGGACGGAAGATACTTCCCCTGCAAACAAAGCCGCACTGGTTGCAGGCATTCCCAAAATAACCTGTGTAACCAGCTTCTCAGTAATTCCAGTATCAGGAGCATAGCAGTTTGGGGATTTCCAGTCTAATCCTTCCTTTGGCCTATATTCTTTATGCTTAGTCCTTTTTTGTCTACAGCATGAGGAATTTTCCACAGGAACTGAAGCTAAAATCATTATAAGGCATTTGTAAGAACAAGCTCTCCTCATAAAATGCAAACTAAAATTGTAAGGAGGGGGGCACAATGCAGCCCTGAAAGTTCTCCCTCAGCAGGAAGCAACACCTAGAGGCTGTCCCCACTCCATCCATCCACCAGCTTTGGCTGGAAAGACACGAGCTGGAATCTCCCAGGCAACACTCGCTCTGGCAGGCAGGGTGGGCAGCAGCCATGCTCCAGCCATGGATGTGTTGATGTGCAACTGCAGAAGCAAGACCTCAAGCACTGGGGAACCCAGGATGCCTTCTTCACAAAAAAGTGCTGTCTCTTAAAAGACCTTAAGATATCACGGGGCAGTCTGAATACAACACAGAAAAGGTCCTTGCAGCATCAGGGAATTATCCTACAGGATTTGATAGCTGAAGATAAACACCAAAACTGGCTGTACACTGAATCCAGTCCCATCATTCCTGTTCAGTGCATGATGCTGGAGACCCCAGCTAAAGCCAGTGAGGAATGATGTCACTAAAGACTACAAGGCTCCAAGTTGCACAGACAACATTAGCTCTGACACTGAGCAAATGCATCTCCTTTGACTCAAGTGTCTGAAAATTAAGACATCCTAGCTACTTGCCTTAGGCTGTCGCTAAGGAGAGGAATACCTATGCTGGGGAGTGGATTCCTTGCATTCCATGATAGGTTGCTGGGGAATGCAGAGGAATGGCATCAGTGGGTTTTCCACTAACTACAGAGCACAGGTGATCTGCTGAGACTTGTTCTACCTCAGAGGTATCTCAGTTCAGAAAGATGGATCTCACCCTTCCTAAATCTGTCACTACTTTTATGCAACTATTCTTAAACCCACACCAGGAGATGCCATTTTACCTGTAAGCAGGGTGCCAGCAGAAGCTGATGCTTTAAGATACAACAGGAACTTGCTTTGACTTTTAAAGGAACTGCGTGACCTGAATTTACCAATTTAAATGTGATCCTAAAACAACATGCTGCAATTGGACAGTTAGACCCTCTAAAGTCAAGCTATTTCACTCCACTGTACTCCCCCCAGCCTAATTCAGTGCACTGTGATTCTTAATTAACAAAAGACACTCAGGTTATACTTGCTGTCTGCAAGAGGCACTTTGATGGCACTCAGCGTTAGTTTGCAACCAGCTTGAGAAGCAGATAGAGATTTTCCTCTTCACACAGAGGAAATAAGTACGCTGAGAACTGCCAAAAGAGGTAATGCTTGAACTGGAACTATAAATCTGATTTAAAATCTAGCACTCAAATTTTAGTGATACCAGCCTGTCCCTGCAAAGGTTTCCCTGTTCCTGTAGTCATGGATATCAATGTACACACACAAGAGGGCAGAGCTGTGCCAGCACATTGAAACCAGCACGATCAGTTTGTGGTACAGGGATTACTGGGCTGGTTTTGGGGGAAGAAGAGGATGAAACAGTGTATCATACAAGTGAATTACCCAAGAAAGATAATACATTCTTTTAATGTCACTATTCAAAACTAACGGCTGTATCAGGTCCTGAACAAGATACACACATCACTACTACCTGCTTACAGCAGGGAGAGGAAAGCATCAATAAAACAACATTGTCATTACCCACTAACCTATAGTGGATTATTTAGAAACCATTTCTTCCCACAAGGTTGTAGGCTCAAATGGGGTAAAAGACCTTGGCTTGCACGTGGCCAGATGGAAATGAAATGGTACCTACAGGGACAGGAACTGCATCTGCTCCCCCCCAACCACAACATTTCCACTAACAGCTTTTCCTTCTGACACACTTAGAAGTATTAATTCATTTAATTCAAGGGGGTTGCTTTTATCGGGATTTCTCAGGCAGCTTCACTCTTACAAGTTCAAAGGCAGCTTTGAAGCTGGCTCCAAGAATGGATTTCTATTGATTTCAGAAAACGTATCAGGAATTCAGAAATTATCAGCTCCGCAAGTGCATGGAATCAGCTCCTTGAGGCACAAACATCTCCTGCTCTTCAGAGTGCTTGAGCCATTAAAATACTTACAGGATCCCTTAAAGTATCTGTGGGAGCAGGAGGCATCCCCACTGCCTCATCTGTGTGAGCAGGAGCTGCCCAGAGAGAGTAGCGGTGCATCTGCACAGGACCCATCATCAAAAGTCGCTTCTCCTTCTGCATTACCTAAAAGTTATGTGTTCTCTAACAGTAACATTTTGAGATGGCTTAGCACAGTGAGCATCTCAGGACCAGGTAAAGCAAGCATCACTGCCCATCGAAGCAGTGCGTGCAATTAGTTTTTACTAGAACCCATGGATGACACCCTTGGCTTCAAGGACCAGCACCCACATGAACAGGATGGTACTACCGGTATTTGAGCTTAATGCTGCTGGGGGATTTTGCTGGACGAGAGTAACTCACACTGCTTGAGAATAAAATCTATCAAACAAAAGAAACTACCCTGGTAAGAAAATAGCATCACCTTGTACCCAAACCTCACGGTTCTGCGTGGCAGAAGTGTGGCCACAAAAAACACCCTCATTACCACCGAGCTCAAGCACAGGATACAACCACGGCTTCAAAACACACATACACATCTACTGCTTAATTTATCTGCAATAGCCAAATCTAATCAAACTTTGTTGTCACTTACAAAGGGACACTGAGCATCACGTTTATCCCTGATAAACCTACCTCATCGGCTGTTGAAATCTAGAGTCAGTACCTTACTTTACCTGTGAGAGAATGTAATGAAAGCAGAGAGAAGCTCATTTCCTCCCTCCCAGTGACCACACGGGCCTGACAAGACATTTTTGCTAGTTTTGTTCATAATTATATGAGACAGAAGTAGAATTCACCAAAAAAAATACAAGACAAAAACTCACAACAACCTCGAAACATCCAGACACGAGGCTTACTTTGCTCCAAAGGGAAGCCAACAAAACAAAACAAGTGCTTTGCCAAAGGTCAGTTAATCCAAGGCAGAATTCCCTGCTTCAAACTCTAGAAAAACACATGCCCACAAACCATCCCTAAACTATCCCAGTGCCTAGGACTGAGAAGAACACTTAATCCTTGCTGATGCTTTTCTAATTCACAAAGGGAAGATTTTTGCTTTGACAATTATCTATCTGACCCTTCCTTGGGCACACATTGAGGTGGCTGGGAACAACTCAAACTTCTCCTTCACAGTCTAATGGATTTCTAGCTCATGTTCTCAAGTGAAATCTACTTTCTTTTGCTCTGGTTTATTTATTACAACACACACATATTTAGGTTCTTACCATGTTACTAAAAAGCCATCACTGTACCTCCCAAAATCTGATATTTGTGTGGAAATCCAAATGCATTTGAAAATGTTCCATTAACCTCTGAACTGTTCTGAGACTAAAAGGAGCCCAAAGCTTCCTTTCTGATTATGTTTTTCCACCATAAAGGGAAATAAATTCAAGCTGTGTTCCATGAAAATCAACACTACAAGTGGTAAAAGCACTTCTCCACTACTAGCAGACACTCTGAAATGACTTGATTTGCCTGTGTGGCCACAGGAAAGTGGGAAAATGGGAATCTTCAGCCTACCTCAATTCAAAACCAGTTTGGAAAAGATCCGATTCACCTAGAATGCAGAAGGGAGATTAACACCTCATCTCGGCACGCTGACAGTAACTCTACACGGCTTCAAGACACAGAGCTCCCTCTATTCTACCATTAATTGCTTGGCAACAAAATATGAACCTGGGGAGAGTTATGGATGTCGAGGTAGCAACAGAGGGAACTGATTTTGAGAGCAGCTCTCCCCATGGGGGGAAAGGACAAAATAATGAATGGGTTTAGCTCCTAACGTGTCAGCTGCTGAGTAATGACAGTCACCAAGTGCAGCTACAACATACTTTAAGGGGCTTACCTTCTACTAGTCCCCTCAGATTGCTAGATTTAGAGATTTCACACCCTATCAGCATGTATAACACCTTTCCCCACCACCACCACAATCTGCTCCTGACCTTTGATATGCTTGTTGGACACTCATTCTCTTCCCTGCAAGAAAGACTCTCTGAAATCCCAACCCTTCCGGCCTTTCCAGCCTAAAAGCTGCATGACAGAGTGATCCCAACAGCAGCTAACTCAAGAGCAAATTCTGCCTCTTAACTCCAAGTTATAGTTCAGGAGTTATAAAATGAGGTTGCTAAACACTGGTTCCAGGTTTCTGTTTTGCCTTCTTTTACGGAGAGGATTGCAGGAGCATCCAGAGATGTTAAACGACACAACAGTGGGGGGAAGCCACTCGACAGCTCCCAGATCTCACAGTTCAACATGGTTCAACATGTTCTCATCTGCATCATGGGTCAGACAGAAAACGCATCGCCTGCTGTGCCTCCTGGTCAAGCACAGCACTCACAACTGCGTTCCATCCTTCACATGATTCCTTGCAAACTGCAGATCACATCCACAGAAACATGTTTAATACCTTTGTTCTACCCAGTACAAACACAGGCAAAGATGATACAATCTGAATCCAAGAATTGTGATGATTAAAGTTAGGACTTCAGCAGTGACAATGTCAACTGTAAAGTCCTGCCCCTGGGTCTGGGCAATCCCCAGCACAAACACGGGCTGTGGGAGACTGGATGGAGTCCTGAGGAGAAGGTCTTGGAAGTTTTGGGTGAGGAGAAGCTCCCCATGACCCAGCTTCAGTGCGCACTTGAGCCCAGAACCCTGCTGTGTGCTGGGCTGCATGCCCAGAGTGTGAGCAGCAGGCCAAGGGAGGTGAGGCTAGACGGAACTAGATTATGCTCAGAGGACTCTTCCAACCCCAACCATGCTGTGATTCTCCACTTCTATGACATGGTCATATTCTACTACATTTCTGTACAACATTATTTAGTTATTGCAATGCATGCTCTATCTGGGCAAAATTTTATCCATACCAAACTTAATAGGAGACCATATTTTACCAGATAATCTCTGTATTTCATAGATATTAATGTTGGCTTCAGTTTCTCGCTAGCATAAAACGTAAACCCAAAAAGGCAAACTGCTGCACCAGAAAGTTACCAGTGTTCAAAAATGTCAGTTTCAAACAAGTTTAGCAGCACTCTTCTATTCAAACAGAACTGATGTACATTTGCCTGGCTTCTTAAATTTCACCAGGATTCTCCTCAGGCAAACTAAAATAGGATAAGACACTTTATTAAGATATTCTATGAAAATCCTATTTAAAACAAAGCAAAAGCCTGTCATGGGAACAGCATGCTGTTCTTTGCTGCCAAACCTCACAGAAGCACATACAGCATCACTTTTAGTCTCTGCCCTTCTCTCTTACATGACCCCAGCATCACACCCACACACAAAGGACACTGTTACATCACTCCCCATTACAAATCTTTCTGCTGCCCTCATTTCCTAGAGATTAACCATCAGGCAGCTCAAATCAGCTTCTGCCCACTAAGCTAAAGGCAACACAGTCAAGTATTAAACAGCAAAGCACAAAGGCTTCCAAGGCATTCCATTTCAGGGGTGTGACTGGGACTGGAGATGCCTCAGTTTACCTTAAGAGACAGAAAAGAGAACTATAGAAGTCACAGGCTGGATGACTTTTTGTCTTCACCATAGTTAATATGGAGACAAGAATCATATCAGTATAAAAGAGAGATCCAGAGCCACGAGTAACTGGATTTCATTCACTACTTTCTCTCCCCTGATGTTTTCCCAAGATGGGTGAACACCAATGGAAGGGGGTGGAAGGGACACTGGCTGGTGGTGGATGCCTCCCCAAAGTGTCTGTGAGGCCCATGGCACCATCTTGCTTCTTCAGCTACTCAGTTCTCTCATGAATTATGCAGAGTTTATTTATAACCCTCACCCCGCCATAAAAGAGTGCTGGCGTTGCCAAACAAGCTCCTTTTGAATGCCAGCATGATCACTGAGTCAGTCTCCATCACAAGGAATTTAGGAATATGGAAGATCTCCTCCCAGATTGTACTCCAGTGGGCACATCACACATTCAGGGTAGCAAATGGTCAAAGTACAGTGCTCCCCAGCTGAGCTTCCCTGAATTAATAGGTGAGGGAAAAGAAACACTGTTTTGACTGGCACTATGTCAGGGCTGTAGCAGCACTCTTCACTCTTAATTATAATCTGGATTGCTGGGGTCCTCTAGATACTTGATAAAGGAAAAGCTACAGAAAAACACCTAAAGCTCATCTTAGGTAGGCACAAAAGTCTCTGCAGTGGACGAACCATACTAAGGATGCGTGCACAGCTCAGTACCACCAAGAAGTGTGCTTATCACATGCAGTGGGACAAGTCACATCACAAGGGCAAGGGAAAAGGAGACAGGAGAGGCTGCAACATTGAATTGTGCTGCAGTCTTTGTAATGGTCAGGGAAATCAACAAGCTTCAGCCAAACATTTTCAACCAGTAACTGAGATTATTCCTGCTCCAGTTCAGACTCAACCAGGATTTTACAACAGTAACTGGGACTAAGTTAAACTATTTTCACCAAAACCAACCAACCAACAATTAAACCCAGCTACAACCTGACTGGTCTTGTCTCACCTGCACATCCCTTTTACTTCAAAGCTTAGGAAATGCAACATGAAAAATCACAAGATGCAGCATTAGTTTGCCAAGATCCTTTTTACAGCAAGAAGACCCTAAAGTGAACAAATCCCTCTTAGAGCTTAACAAGCCAAATGGATATCTAAGTCATTAGCAGCCCAAACAAGCATGTACACAATGAAATACCCAGTCTCTCAGATTACAAGCATGATTCCTGTGGTAGGTACAATAAGTCAGGCAGCAACAACACTGAGCTGATTATACAGACCCTAGAAAGAACCACTTGTATTCAGCAACTTACAGTCTAATAGTTCTGTCTGTTCCCAGTGGACATTTATTTCTTACTAGAGAGCTGCCCACGCTATAAAAGAAATCTTAAAATCAACCTGCCCAAGAAACACCATTGTATCTTCAAGCAAACCTTTTCTAGGACGGGGTTTCAGAGGTTCAGTAGCCGCTGGCAACGAAGAAACCTGAAAAGACAGAAAAGAGGAGTATTAAATACACCAGGGAAGGTTTCTTGAAGATCTGTTCTAGAAAATAATCAGAAAGGACAACTGGCAAATCCCAAAAGAGGATATCAAAACAGCATCGTTGCTGTGAGGCACAGCCTGCCCGCCAAACACTGCTCTTTCCCAACCTAGCTAGGTCATTCCTCACTTTAGAGCACGTTCCTGTTCCATAGGTTCACTGCTACTTGTTAGGATTCTAGAAAGTGATTATCATCTCACAAAACACAAAACTTGAGTGTTTAAGATGCTAATTAAAGATCACGCAGGCAAGCTTCAAACAGTTGATATAAAATTCTTAGAAAGTTAATTAGAACAAAGCTGTTCCTGGGGAGCCATCTGAGGTCGCAGGCAGGTAGAGCAGCCACGTCCCATCATACGGCAGCCAACCTCAACCTGAAGCACTGCCCCGATGCCATGGACCAGCAGGGACCCAGCCTGGGGAAAACAAATGCATTTGATACGTTCTTCTGACTTTGCATCCAAAATTGAGCCTCTGCAGAAGAGAAACGCGCAGGGAAGCGGTTGACTTTTCACTTCCAGTTGTTGGGGAGAAGACATTCCTCATCCCTCTTCCCCAGATACAACAGGATTGTGTCGCCTTCCCTCTCCCTCATAAACAAGCTTCTAAAGGGGAGACCCAGTCCACCCTTGTTCCTTGTTATGCTTTGGGACCACTTTCTAGTTTACTCTCTTTTATTGGAGACGGGGAGGATCGGAGACCTTGAGCATGGTCTGAGACACGTAAAATAACCTGGCATGGACACAGGAGAGGATTTATTTCTTCATAATTTCCAACACTTTACTCATTTCTCTGATTCCTGGTGTGCAAGGCTGAGTTGCTATCACAGAAAGTGGCCTATTTCCTATACCACAGAATTACTCCTAACCAGCACAACCCCGAGGTTTTTAAATATCTGCAATATCTTTAACCTACACACATTATCCAAGTTCCAAGTCCTGTCCCTCAGCACTGTGGGGACTTCCTTGCATTGTCCTCCTTCACCTCAACTTCCCAGCATTGCTTCACCCAGACCCTTTGGACACACTCTCAACAGCACAGACAGGTAACAGATCCCTGCAGGGCTGCGTGAACCACCACAAAAACCAGAAGCATTTATTCCTTGTCACCTTTTAAACAGAACCCTATCCACGAGAGGATTTTAGTCCCAGTAACTCCAAGACCATATATTTACCTTAAGAACATTTGACAGTGATTTAGAATCAGAGAATCCCAGACTGGTTTGGGTTGGAAGGGATCTTAAGACTCATCATTTCCAACCCCTGCCATAGGATCTGAGGACAGACTGAGCTTCTCAGTCTCAGTGCACCTCTGGAAAACGAGAAAGAACTACTTTTCTTTCCAAAACAGACACTTGGAGGTATCTCAACGTTTACAGGTTCTCAGGCAGGATGTATTAGCACCATGCAAGTCAAAGTATCTATTAGCACCTATTTAACACCTGGTTAATTTAACGGAGCAGGTCTGCAGCCAGCACAGGTCGGTGCGAGAGGCTCAGCTCCCGTGAAGCCGGAACAAGGCCGAGCTCCCGTTACGCTTCCAGCACCAAGCGTGCGAATGTTTAACGCTCCTCTCTCGAGCACGCCCCTCCCGCCGCCGCAGCCTCCCCTCGCCCGCAGCCCGGGGCCGGGCGGCCCTCTCCGTGGCGGTCCCTCACCGGTGCGGCCTGGTCCTGCGGCTCCGCCATGGCGCCGGCAGCGCGACCGAGCGCCCCGTTACCGTGGTTACCAAGGCCGGCGGAAGCACTTCCGGGACGAGAGCAGAGGAGAACGGTCCCGTTTGGTTGCAGGTCCGCCGTTAGAGCAGGCACGTAACGGCTGGAGCAGGAACACTCGGGTCTATGAGGGAGGGTTTGCTCGGTCCCCCGCTGTGCGAGGGGAATGGGGGCGGCCGGGGGCGCCTGAGGGAGCGGTGATGGGCGGCAGCACGGAGGTGCGGGCGAGGTTCATCCCCTCGCCTTGCCCTGGATGAGGGGCCGCCGCAGTGGTGTTAGTCCTGGCATCGGCAGCGCTCCCACAGGACAGGGGGGTTCATCGTCATCAGGTGTTGAATCATCATTCGCTTCATTATCGTTATCTTAAGGTCTGCCACCAGATCAGGGATCCTTTGTGGATACAGCTTGGAGAAGATTAAAGAACCCAGTGCCAGGTCCCTACCACGCTCCGGGAGCACACAGCTTTCCTGAGCGTCTTAATGCATGGACAGGGAACTGTGGGCCAAGGGAAGCCCAACGAGCCACAGGCTGCAGGTAGACAGTGGCAGGAGGCAGCACTGGGCCCCAGGCAGGCCCTGAAGCAGCAGAGAGAGCACCGTGAGGGCGGCTGTGGTGCAGGTGCTCTCGCATGAATCCCATTGGAAAACAAGCCCGTGTTGGGAGGGCCGAAGGGGAAAACCGGTACAGAGGGATCAGCCTACATCACTGGAAGTAACGGGAGCCATCGGTGAGGGAGCTGAAGCAACATTTGGTGTTTAACCCTGCCTTCATTTGCCCCTTTGCAGGTTGATGGCCCCTCACAGCTGGCAGAAAGCCTTTTGAGGCCGCTAACCTGGCGAAAAATACCACAAAAGGAATTCCTATACAGGAGTAAATTTAATAAAACCACCACCACTTGTTTACTTCAACATAGCTCTTGTTACAGAAATCATAAAAATGGACTCAGCAGCTAACTCGTTAGTTCTCTCCCCTTCTAATTGAAAAATAGTCGCTGAATTCCACGTCTGCTGCACTAGATGGAGTGTGAAATATCAGCCAGGACAGGATGCCCAGCAACTGAGCCCAAAACAAACACAAAGACAATTCAATCATCTTTCCTTTTCAATGTTACGACTCATTATAATGTAAGTGAAACTCAAACAGGAAGGAAGGGTCCTTTTGACAGATGAGAGGGGGCGAGGATCCACAGCCAAAATCTGTCCATTAAGTCTTGCGAGAAGCAGTGCAGAAACACCCCTTCCTTTTCCTGCCTTAGAATTAGAACTCTAAATCCACACACACCCCTCCTCTGGGGTCAGAGCATGTGTCCTGTGTGCACAGGTGGGAACAGCAGAGCTGGATTGGGGCAGGTATTGATCCAGGGCCAAAACAAGAAAAGAAAAGAGATGAAATGGCAAAATGCATCCTGAACTGCAGCACTCCTGTGTTGCACATGGATCACCGAGTGCGAGGAGCTGCGCAAGGGGACAGGGCCAGCACCAGCAGCGGATGGAAACACACACAGAAGGAAGAGGAGAATCTACTGCTCTGGGAAAAGCCTTCTGGAAAGAAACGAACTAAACTGGATATTCACCACACCAGCACACACTTCCCTTCCCCCCCAGCCCAGGGCAAACCAAACCAAACTGAAAGAAACTGCACAGCAAATAGACATAATCTTGAAGATTTTTAAAGAATAAATATTTTTTTGTAATTAAACATTATGCAAACACGTGCCACGCTTGCTCTTTGTCCATGCATATGCGCTATATACAACTTTGAAAAATACTGTGTTGTCCTCTTTTTGTTTTAAAAGTCATATACAAAGGTTTTTTTTGTTGTGGTTTTTTTTCTTCCTTGCTGTGTACCCACCCCCCCTCCTCCCCTCCCCAAAATCACCTTTACAACAAGCCAAATCCACATTCATCCATGTACATGGGTGGCAGAGAGGAGGAGGGGGCGGGTGGGGGAAGGAGAGCCTTCCCCCCCTTACCAAAGTACATCAAAATGGCTGGTTTGGACATGAAAAGCAGTGTCAAGAAACTGGTTTAAATTTCATCTGTACTACACACAGGAAAAGAAAGATAGAAAAGAAAAAAGGAGTCGGCTTGGAGAATGAAGCTACGTTACAAGTTAAAGTTGGAGGGTTTTTCATTTTAGTGTGTCTGTCACACGCGTGTTGGCCGCCTAGAATACTGTTGTACAATGGGTTATCTACCTTGTTTTTTTATTACAATATAATTTACTTAAATGTTCTGTTAACAAAACAGAATCCCAGTACTACAGACCAGCAGTGTAACAGGCGGAGCGCCTTGTGTGTGTTTATTGGAATCGCACGAGCACTCTAGAGATGGGAAAGGTTTCAGAGTTCGTTTTATGCGGAGCCAGGCTCAGTCCTCGATGTATTCCCACAGGTCCTTCTCGTAGCCTTCATGCACGTGCTGCAACAAAACCCTTCGTCGGCTCTCGCAGTATCTGGGACAAAGAGGAAGAGCACAGGGGAAGCACATCAGGAACCACTCCTCAGCCCCGGCAGCCGGCAATGCAAATTTACACTAAGCCTCACTTCTGAAAGAGGAGAATCCCCTGAGAAGGGCCTTCGTAGCCCGCTAACAGCACTAATTAAGACTTGAGTTACTCCAGTCACTCAGCTCCAGGTCCTTGGCTGCAAAAACAGCATGCAAATTTAGAGCTTCCCATGCAAAAGCATCCCTACAGCTGAGAAACCGCCACTAACAACTGGAAAAGGAAGAAGCTCTGGCTGCAAAGTGCTAAAGATGGAGCACTGGGCAGCAGTGACACCCGAAACAGGCTGAAGCTCCCTCACTATGGGCTGGTGCCTACTCTGAGCTGTAACAGGATAACAAAAACCATGAGGCTGACTGGGCAAAGCTCAGTTTCATTCCCCCTCCAGAATCCCAGTGGAGATGGAAGCAGTCCTGCTGGCTACAAAAAGGGTTGCTGGACTGGACGGACTGCAAGTGTTACCTCGCATCGCAACTCCTGGCTCTCAGAGGGTTACTACACCCTGCAGGGTCTTCCCACCTACACTCATTTCAACAAAGCTGCAGATAAACCTGATCCCAGAGTTAGGTACAGTCCTACCAGGATCAATGATACTGAGGAAAAGTGATATCATAGGAACATATCAAAAGATGCCATGTTCATTTCGGGTGCGTTAGCCAACTAAAAAGATAAAAAGCAGAGAAACATTTAAAGTATTCAGGTTCCAAAGAGCAAATGATAAATAAGCAGCAGCATTTCCGAATTAAACCCCTTCCAGTGGTGGTATCAAAGCCTCCAGCATCTTTAGGCATGCAGGGGATAAGACAAGTCTCAGTTACAGCTCCCAAGGCCCAAATGTGGAGCCAGTTCATGGGCAAGCAGCACACAACACACCACTCTGGGCTGGAATGGGAGAAAATGGAAACCAGGAGCTGACAGCCAAGTTACTGGTTCCTGCTGAGAATTGTGCGTTTCATCTTTCTGCAGATTAATCTGTATGAAACTGCTCTGCCTAGTCTCACTGCTATCAGCTCTTACAACAGAAGTCATCACACACAAAGTCACGTTGATTTCCTGAAGCATGTGACAGTAAACACACACAGTTGCTACTCTCACAACTTCAGTCACTTTGCTGGGGGGGTTAATCCCACTTTCTAGAAGTGTCTTTGCAAGCTAAGGGACTGAAACAGCTCAAACCAAACCAGCTACAGGGTCAGGTCCTGCACCTTTCCCAGATCTCTTTAAACCCACATCAACAATGTCCTCAGTCCCAGTCCTACGCCATAACCAGCACACAAAGAGCACTGTGCAGGACACGACTGAGACATGACTGAACTAGAGACATGAGACCTGGATCAACTTGATGGTTGCATACTTTCATGCCAGAAACAGGAAGGCAGTTTGGGGATATGTGTTTTCAGGCAATTCAGGCTCTATTAGGTTTTAATTTCTTCTGGATAGTTGTTACCATGCCTAGAAATGCATTCAGTTTCAGAGGACTTAACTGAACATGCAGCTTGATCTGAGATACCAACTTAATGGTTGTCTTAAGAGAGTTAATCACAAAATACCTCAAAGGAGAAGATCTGGTAAGTCTTTTCCACCCCCAGCTGTGCTACCACACTACAGAAGGACAAGCCACAGGCTCACTACAGCTTAATGGCTACTGCCACGCCCCAGAGTCCTTTAGTCACTATGGCTCACCCTATTTTTGCCCCCTTAAGTGAGGCATAACAAATTCAGTGACTTTGGCAAAATGCCTCAAAAGCACAAACCCTAATCCTGTGACTCATCTGCATTCCCAGCTTTGTATTTTTCCACTGTGCAGAAGTGATTCCCCTCGGAGTGTGAAAACCCTTGGCGCTTGTGACACCTGGACCCTGGTTCCTCTGCTCTCCTCCCTCTCTCTTCCTTAAGGACAGCTTTTCTATACCCACTTCTTGCAGAAATGGACCAAAAGCAGATAAGAGAGCAATCAGCTCTCTCATTTATGGCAACTCATCCTAAGCCAAAGCTGTCAGCCTGGAACAATAAAGTCACTCCTTGTTCTTGAGCGCTCACTATGCACGTCCCATCTTGGTCCTGGCCATTCCCATGTACTCTTGTGCAGGATAAGCACTGTATGAAAAGCTACAGCTTCTGGTCACAAGATTTTTCCATTATGGGATTAAATCTTATCACTACTGCACAGCAGAGTGGACACAAGGCAGTGCTGGAGCCTCTCTCCAGAGGCTGCCATCTCCCCAAAGTCTGGTCCCAGCCAGGGCACACAGAATCCTGCTGCCATCATCTATGTAAGGGCTTCACTGCTGAAGATCAGGGGCTGGTGTGGGATACCACCACTGCTGTTCTCTGATGCCCAAGGGCTGACTGATGATTGTGAAGTATGGCAGAAGGCCAACAGCAAACAGCTTCCCAAGGATGTGACTCTGAAGAAGTCATAGCTTGGCAAGTACACATGCACTACCTGTCACACGGGATGGGAATAAAGGCAGCTTTGAGGTAAAGGATTATTCAAACAACAAACCTGTACTTATCCTGCACTTTCTGCTTTATGTCTTGCAGTGAATCTTGGGATATATCTCGCTCAAGGTACCCAGAAAGCACTTCTGTAGCATTCTCTAAGTCTGCTTGGTTATTCTGCAAAGACAGTGGTAAAAAAAAACAAACAAACAAACAAAAAGAGTATGGGGGTTAAGGAAAGCAAAGCTTCTTTTTCCTCAATGCATTTGAAATCAGGATTGAAAGAAAACAAGGATTAGATAATGCATAAAGTAACACTCGAGTAACCTGCTCTGAAAATCAAGACTAAAAAACTGAGATTTCTTCATTAGAAGAAAACCTGCTTATCTACCATAAAGTCTTACATCTTCTTTGATCTGCAGTATCCCAGACTCATTTGGGTTGGAGAGGACCCTAAAGCTCATCCAGTTCCAATGCCCTACACCAGGCAGGGACACCTTCCACTACAGCAGGTTGCTCCAAGCCCCTGTGTCCAACCTGACCTTGAACACTGCCAGGGATGGGGCAGCCACAGCTTCTCTGGGCACCCTCTGCCAGTGCCTCAGCACCCTCACAGGGAAGAGATTCTGCCTAAGAGCTCATCTCAGTCTCCCCTCAGGCAGGTTAAAGCCATTCCCCTTGGTCTGTCCCTACAGGCCCTTATCCAAAGCACCTCTCCAGGTTTCCTGCAGCCCCTTTAGGCATTGGAGCTGCTCTAAGGTCTCCCCTTACGAAGCCTTCTCTTCTCCAGCTGAACCAGCCCAGCTCTCTCAGCCTCATTCAAGTCTCATTCTGTCCCTTTTACCAGCAAAGCCTCTGCTAACTCCTGGTACCTGCACAGTAGCACCAAAGGACAGCCCACACTCCTGTTCAGCAGCTGTGTGTGCCCTTTGCTGAGCATGCAGCAAAGAAACATGCTGCTGGGCTTCTGCACTCATCTGCACCAGCAAAGGACTGCTCTAATTCATAAACAGTCAACACAGTTTCACCTGGATTCTGATTTAGCCTCCATGTTTAGACCTTCAAGTGCAATTTTAATGGCAGTGCTCTTGAAAAAAAGCCAACACCAGGTAAAGTCAAAATGCCAGACTGAAGCTTCAACGCCATTTTTGCCAGTTCAGAACCTCATTCCCTTTCCTTTTCCAGAGGGCAGCATCTTGTAACTCTGCTTCCTCTTCCAGCAGATAATGCTACAAGCATCACAGAATCAACCAGGTTGGAAAAGCCCTTTAAGCTCATCCAGTCCAACCGTTCCCCAGCACTGCTAAGGCCACCACTGACCCACGGCACTGAGGGCCTCACCTCCATGGTGTCCAGCACTGCCCTGGGCAGCCTGTTCCAATGCCTGAGCACCCTTTGGGGAAGGAATTGCTCCTCAGCTCCATGCAAACCTGCCGTGGTGCAGCTTGAGGTCATTTCCTCTTGTCCCATCCCTTGGTTCCCTGGGAACAGAGCCCAGCACCCTCCAGGCACCATTCTCCTCTCAAGCAGTTGTAGGGAGTGATCAGGTCCCCCCTGAGCCTTCTCTTCTCCAGACTGAACCCCCCAGGTCCCTCAACTATTCCCCATCACACTGTGCTCCAGGCCTTGCACCAGCTCCACTGCCCTTCTCTGGCCCCCTCCAGCACCTCAATGTCACTCCTGTAGTGAGGGGCTCATAACTGAACACAGGATTTGAGAACCTTTAACTTCTGCACAACAGAATATTAAGACAAGACTCACTTGGGCAAAACCAGGGACAACAGCTTCCCCCAGCATTAAATCTCTACTTTCCTTAGCTTTGTAATCGGAGCTTCTGACAACTGTGTTTTCTCCTACCTCAAAGATAATGGACTGATTATTCTTTTTGAGGTAGAAGGCAAAGACGTAAGTGTACATGAGTGTGGCACGACACTGGCAGAGGACGTCAACTGCTTTCTTCAGAAACTGCACCTCAATCCATGACATGTTGTGCTGCTGCATCTCCTCCATCTTCTGCTTCACCTGAGCATAGAGCTTGTGCTCAAAGCGCAGGCTCTGCATGTGGTTCATGTAGCGGTTGCAGTAGAACAGGTACCTCTGCAGGGCTGCTCTGGATCGCTGTGTTAATTCCCATTAGGGAAAAAGAAAGTGAAGAGTTAAAACAAAGTAGTGGCTGCAAGAGAAGCAAACCCTTCACAAGGCTCTTCCTGACTCCAAGAACCAGTTTCCTTTCCAAAGATGTTTCCTCTTCTCTCACACTGGCCAGGCTGTTAACCCTGACACTGCTGACACATGGAGATGAGAGGCCAGACCTGCTGCAGCCCACTGTTCTGTGGCAAATTTCCTGGAACAGCTGCAACATCCTCAACTCCCAACCTTGAAAGTAACTAGAATCACATGGCTAGAGCGCCATCAGTTCTGAATTTCAGCCTTCTAGGACTTAAATGCTCCCAGTGTCATGAGAAGCAGTGAGAAACACATTTCCTGATTCTTGAAGGGTGGGGGGTTGGCTAATAAATAAGGAACTCCAATTAAACAACTACAGCATTTGTGTTCAGAGGACAACCTTAGATTGCTTAGACCACATTGATTACACAGCAGGGGAAAGAGACCATGTGCTAAACAGTACACGAGAACCAAGATGACTCAGTCCACAGCCATTAATCTTACTTCCTTCTCACTGACAGGCCAGCTGTAAAGAAAGGACAACATGGGCAGAGTTAAACCTGTATGTTGTGGCTGTACAGAGGTAGCAGATATCTGCCAAAGGCATCGCTAACTGCAGGAGGAAGGGCTGCAGGAAATCCTTTGGTTCTTGTCTATAACAGAGATGCAGGAAAGGGATTTCTGCAAGCTGCAGCACACAATGCAATCCCTGCCCATTAAAAAGATGGGTGGCTCTATCCTTATTCACCAAACAGCTTAACGCAGCTGCAACTTCACCCACAATTTCTTCAACGTCAAGCCTCCAAATATAGTCATTGGCACAACAGAAGCCTTATTTTATTGACATTCAAAAGCTCTGCTGCATTTAAACACCACAGGATTCACATCAAGAACGTCACAGAAAAGAGCATTTCATGCAGGATATGAGGATCGTTGTCTCAGACCCACGGCACTATGATGACTTCATGCAAAGAGCTGCTATAAAACAGGCAAGGCAGCATGACAGATAACAACTGAGCTAACATGCTCTTTAAATTGGGTTAAAGTGGCTTTGAACAGTTTCTTTCTGGCAGGAAGCAAGAGTCGAAAGCTGCGGGGGAGTGTAACTGTCAATTGGATTCATGCCCAAATCCAGGAATTTTTAGAGGTTTAGAGAAAGCACACCACAGGGCTGGTGACCTCCCTCAACACTACAGGTTATGGACTCACCTCCTGTGCATCCCTTGCTGCCTTTGCATCATCCTCATTGTAGCGATTACAGTTGTACCTGTAACAAGGACAGAGATGCCACAGATGTCAGTCCAAATCATGCTGGCTTTGCCCCAGCACCATCACTTCCAGCACAGCATGCTCTGGACTCACCAGGCAGATCCGTGGGGCTCCCAGGGGCCCAGACACACCCAGCAGAACTCCGCTTTGCAGTTCTGGTTCCGACACACCATATGGTTACAGCCCCCATCCTTCTCAATGGTGACGTGGCATTTCGGGCATTCCTGCTCCCAGGACAGAGAGCACCATTAGTAGGGGAAGCACAGAACCCACCACAGTCCTGGGAAGGTGACAGGTACCATGGCAGAAAGACAGGGTACATCAAGTAAAGTACACAGACAACAGACTGGTATGGGTTGAAAGGACCTTAAAGCTCATCCAGTTCCAATCCCCCTGCCACAAGCAGTGACACCTTCCACTAGAGCAGGTTGCTCCAAGCTCCTGTGTCCAACCTGGCCTTGAACACTGCCAGGGATGGGGCAGACACAGCTTCTCTGGGCACCCT
>JASSUY010039311.1:0-18483 GCA_032466535.1 Forpus xanthops | reverse complement strand
GCAGGGATGGGGCAGCCACAGCTTCTCTGGGCACCCTGTGCCAGCGCTCAGCACCCTCATAGGGAAGAGCTTCTGCCTCAGAGATCATCTCAATCTCCCCTCTGCCAGGTTAAAGCCATCCCCCCTCATCCCATCACTATGTGCTCTTATAAATACCTTATATTTAATTCATAAAGCCGGATTAGTGGAAGAGGGAAAGAGACCCAAGGAGGAGGATGGACTGCTCTGATACCATCCTGTCGGAGGAGTGCCAACATGGCAGAACGTGCTAAGGGTGAGGAGCAGGTAGAGCCTTGGAGAATAAAGCTAGATCCCATGGGCGCAAGGGTTTCAGTCTGTCCTGTTTTGGGTCAAAATCCAATGTCCCATTTCAGTGTAAGTTTGTGACCTTTCAGATGGGTTATTAAAGGAAATGGGAAGTGGAGAAGCAGCTGTAAAGATGAACAGCATTAAAAATCCCCTCAAATTATAAGAGGAATAAAAGGAAGAAGTGGAAAGCTTTTCTCTCTCTCCCCTCACATAATTGATGTTTTTATCCCAGTAATGGTGACAGGAGGTGGTCAGATGGCATTATTTAGCTGAATGGCCTGCGTCTTCATGTGTGCTCAGATAAAGTGCAAAATGACCTTTAAAAGAAATCCATTTTTAAAGATTCTTTTGGCTTCAGAAAGGTCCAACTTCAGCAGCTTAGATTGAATTCTGTCCTTGAGGGACCTGGCTCTGGGGAGGGAAGGCAGTGCTGGAGGTGTCACAGGAAACTAATGGCAGGGAAAATGTCACTTTAAGAGCAACTGGAAAGCATGTGTCGCTGCAAAGAAGAACTGAATGAGTCCTCTTCCCCTTATTCCTTTCCTTATGCTTGACTTATGGTGTCTGTTCTTCTCACTGCTACTGCCTCTGCTTATGTTAACACCAACTCACTAGCTGGCTCATTGGTTAGGCCGAACCCAAGATCACAAGAACAGGGATGCTGAAGCGGTCAGCTGCACACACGCACAGGCACAGGCATGGGAACACAAGTGACTCCAGCTCTAGGAACAGGACAATCCCCACTGTGCCCTTGGGGCAACACAAACTGTGCTTTTGCCCTTGTAGACCTCCGCAGCAATTGACTGCAAGCACCTCACAGCTGTGAAGGACCAACAGTGACCTAAGCACCAGCAGATAGGTACGAGGCCAGGGATTTCATCACTTCTTAAGGAGTAGATTCTCTCCTTAGCACCCACTCACACCAAGCTTTCTTTCCCCACAGCACATGGACCTCCTGGGCTGAGCATTTTTAATGTCAACCGAAGACCAGTTGCAGAACTTCACAGGGCACCTTTATTTCCTTGCACTTGAAGTGTCCAGCTGCCTATTGAAGGGAAGCTGGAATTGACTGTGCTGGCAGCGTTGGTTTGGCTTGTCCTTCAGTTAAGCTGCTGACAAGCTAATTCACACTGCTTCATTCTCCCTGGAGATCCCAGCCCTTTCCTGGCCTTGTTGGGAAGAATAAAGGAGATTGGGATGGGGTTAGACAGCCAACACTACCTGTTGTTGCCATCAACTCCCTGGGATGGAGGCATTAGCTCAGTATGGACTGATGGTTACATGGTGCTTTGGGTGTTTGTTTGCGTATAGCTCTCTCTGTGCCTGGATCTCACGGCAGGATGATGCCTGATGGTTTGCCTGTATTGGCTTGGGCCCCTTCTCTCAGCCCTGGTGTGTCTCAGAGATAATGTCCAACAGGAGATCCAATTAGAAGCTTGACTGGCTAACCAGAAACAGCAACGGGAGGCAGAAGCTGGTGTGCCTGCTGTGGATAAAATAGACAACTCTACCTGCAGATCCATCTGAAGGCTGCTATTGGAAATCGCTGTGTCTTGCTTCTTTATTGCTAAGGAATAGTCTGCTGCTTCCAGCCCTTGGACGCAACGACTCATTCACAGGAGTCCAGTAACTCTTTGTTTTCCCTCTTGGTGCTGACAAACACAGTAGACCTCCCTCTAACAGCAGTCTGTGTCGGAGCTGGTTATGTTTGTGACAAACAAGGAATTCAGGTATAATCCCATTGGCCTCTGTCTGCAGGAAGAACCTGGACCTCAATGTTCTGTCTCCCTGGCACACTTGCAATCTCCCCTTCGTTGTGCATTATGTAGCCAGAGTCTCGTGTGAATGACCGCAGGCAGATAGTCAAAGATGGCTTTCAAGGCTGGATAATGTGTTTCACAACAGCATAATCCCACGGTAGCCTGGAGGTTTAGTGTTGTTTTGTACTGGGTTTGATGTAGGGCTTATTTTAGGCTTTTCTGGAGGGATGCTGCTTTCTTAACTATCACCACAGCAGTGAATGAGCTGCTCTGCAGAGGACCCATTTGCTTGAGGCTCTCTCCATACAAACCAGTACATTGAGGGGGGGGTCTGTGTTCAGACATGCACATGGATGGAGACACACTGGCCTATGGATGGGGATGCACCCCTGCACATACATGCAGGTACCCTGTGAAACCACCACAAGAGGAAAGATCTCTATCTTCTCAGGTTTATGTATATGGGCAAACACATGCTTGTACATGCAGAGGGATTGCTGCCTGTCCTCAGACACAAAGGCATGTGTCGATACAGAGATGGGCAGAAGCAAAGTCATAGATGCACTTTAGTTAAGAGGCATCTTTTTACACGGTTTACTCATGTAATGGTGCATTTATTATCGCCTGCATCCTGACTCTACTCGGACCCCTCACAGGTGAGTTTCACCTTAGCCTGTGTGAATCCATGACCTAGGGGTGCAATGCAGACAGAAAAACATGGAACATAATGTAAGAGCAATGTAGAAGTTCATTTTGAGCCATTCTCTCCTCCCTTTCCACCCTAACCCTTCTAGTCAAGTCATTAAAGGTGCTCCTGCTGGTTTTACTCCAACATCATTCCTTATAAACTTTAATAAGTAATCAGGTGTGATCAATGTCAGCTGCTTACTCCTGCTCCTCTTCTTGCTGTTCTGGTGCAGAGTGATTCTGTATAAACAACCTCCTGGGGATCCTGCATTGATTTGTTCTCAGCTGATCTGAAGCTCCAGCCATTTCCCTTCTTTCATTGTCCCTGGGAGAGCCTATTCTGGAAAGAGGAGGATGCTGTGAAGGCAGCTGCTGGTGTGGGATCTGGATCTGAAGCCTGAGACAGCCTCCGTGGTGATAGGGTGTAGGGCACACAGCTCAGGTTCAAGTTGGGAGATTCAAAGGGGGCACTGGAATGTTCTTGGGTTTGTGTCTATTTTAATGCATTTATGTCTATAGCAACTGGGGTCCATTACTTCAAAACTAATGAGGAGAGGAGCAGCGAGGGACATTGTGGATCATGATTCCCTGTGAGGGACAGGGTGCCCAGAGAAGCTGTGGCTGCCCTATCCCTGACTGCAAACACAGATGCAGATAGGATGCAATAGTGTGCCAGTCTCTAAAAGCGGAAGATACCAGCCCAGCTGCAGCATCCTTGTTCATTCCCTGTTTAGGGAAATGAAACTTAGGGTCTGTAGACCTATGCTCACGGTGCCAGTGATGACCCACTCTTCCTTCTAGCTGAGACAGATGATGTAATGGAAAAGGACCAGAACTCTGGCAACTCTGACAACAGTGACAACTCTCCCCCTGCCAATCCACAGTGGTTTTGTTTGAAGCCTTGGCATCAGGACTCTGTAAGATACATAGGATATGGGAAGTTAGCAGAAGGTTCAAGCTCCAAGTATCAGAACGCCTCTGTTTCCAGCACATCTGTGCTTCCAGCACATCTATGTTTTGAGCACATCTGAGTTTTCAGCTTGGATTAAGTCCTGTGGCCCCCTTTGATACAGGAGTCACCTTACAGCCTGCCTGGAGCTGTCACAAACAGCCTGCTCCTCTTTGCTTCCTCTCCCCTTGTGTCCACAGCCCATTGCATCAGTGATGCCGAGGATGAGGACAGGGAACCCCCCCGACCCCAATGTGCAGCCTCCCTGCACCTGGGAGAATAAAATCTGCTTCTCCCCTCAAGCAATTATAAGCGATAACTATTTTGCTATTCAAGGACTGTGATTTCAACACTCGAGGGGTTAATGCACCAGGGAGGCAGCTGATGCTTTCTTGCCTCTATGCTGTATCAAACAGCACAGTTTCCAGGAAGGTGAATATCCGTAACCAAGTAGCACAGCAGAGCCCAAAGCCTGTTCAAAAGAATTCTTTTTGATGATCTGGTTTTATTACTTTCAATGAACTGGAGTCTCCAAGGTACCGGTGAATAAAGGATGCTGTAAAGCGGCATCTTGTATACATGTTTCAAGCTGCGTCTGCTGGTGCTAAAAAGGATGAAAGAGAAACTGCTTAGCAATGACCCTAGGGCCTAAACCCAGCTCCAGCTTCCACGGGGCATTTGCTGAGACAAAAAGAAGATCTTAACCATTTGCACTGGGACATGACAACTGGGACGTAGCCTACATCATTCACTTCCCCACTGGGAAAACAAATCCAATTCCAGGACGGAGAATGTGGCATGTGTTATAGGTTTCATAAAAGCTCTTCTGCAACTGGAAAAGAAGAGAAATGTCAGATCAGGAACAGGTAGATGTGAATTATGGGGCTCTGTGCTAGCTGGAGAATACCTGTGATTTAATAATCCGCTGTGTGAGACACTACACTGCTCAGAAACCCTCTGCAGAAATATAGTGCTTAAATTCACCATTCTTGTGCTGTCTCTGCATGAGATGGGGATTTGAGTGTAAACGCCAGCTTGGACCATGAGTACATGGTCCCACCTGGGGATGTGGTTCAACATAACCCCCACCAGGCATGCAGAGGGAGGCGATGGGAGGGAAACCTGATCCAAATCAGCCAAAGGAGCACCAAGTCATAGAATCATTGAATCATAGAATAGTTAGGGTTGGAAAGGACCTCAAGATCATCTAGTTCCAACCCCCTGCTCTGGGCAGGGACACCTCCCACTAAACCATGCCTGGTTTCTTCTTTAAGCATCATCTTGCCATTAGCATAACAGCACAGAAGAGAAGCTCCATAGCTGTAGGCTGGAGCTCATGTTCTAAATGGACAGGGACTGAACAGGCTGGTTGAACCTCCTGTTATCATTAAAGGACATCAGCTCCTGCCCTTTCTCCCTGTGCTCTGCATACACCATTATACCAATATTAGCCTGTGCACTGCCTCTCAGTGCATTCGCTTTGGAATTCAAATCATGTGTATGTTTTATAAAAGGCTCTCTAGTGTGAGCCTCAGAAATACATATGCACTCTCCAACTGTGTGGGTTTTCTCTTTCCTGCCTAGTGCACAGATTACTCATTGTAACATGATAAATGAATGGGGCTCTGCAGCCCTCTTTATAGTTTACAGTTTTTATAGTGCTTTGCCACCATATGTTATAAATTCATGAAGCAGTTGTAGTGCGTAACAGGTTTTTCTCTTTGTTTAGTTAGTTATTTGCTAGTCCTTACAGCTGTATATACAGGTATGGATGTGTGTAAATACAGAGGGGTGTTTGTCTGATGGACTGAAGCCTCAGAGAAGATCAGCAGCATCTGGAAAGCACTTGAGGGGCAGAGAACAAGGAGGATGAAAATACTGCCTTGATAGCTGGTGAGAAGTGAGGAGATTGAATAGGAAGCCTCTTCACTGGGAAAATTCACATTTCAGGGTCGGTAGCATTTTGGGGCGATTTCTGCTAAAATCAACTATTGTAGAGCGAAGGAAATGCAGAAGGTAAAACTGCAGTGTGAAAAGCCTGAGGGATCTGCCTGTGGTCCTGTAGCTCCCAGACCCAGTTGTGGTCCGAGGAATGAGGAAAAGCAGCTTTTAACAGATGTCTGGGATTTAATGAATAACTGCCCCATCCCTGGCAGTGCTCAAGGCCAGGTTGGACACAGAGGCTTGGAGCAACCCGCTCCTATGGAAGGTGTCCCTGCCCATGGCAGGGGTTGGGACAGGATGGAACCCCTCTTGTGACTTCCCTGCAAGTCCTCTTTGCTTAGCTCTATCTTTGCTTCTTCGGTTGTGAATAGGGAATTACATTCACTGAGTGCTAGACAGGTTGATTTAATTTCCCCACATTTCCTGGTGGGAAATCAAGCTGGTGCTTTAGTGGAGATCCCCAGACATTAAGCCTACTTGCAGGCAAGGCCTGACAGAAGGAGTACATTTAGCTGCCTATGTATCTAGATGTGTGTAAGCATGCCTTCTTTTCATACATGCAAACACAGCTACATCCATAGGTGTATGTGTATACGCGTGAGCACGCGCATTTATTCTGTGCTTACCCAGTTTCAGCGTCTTCCTTAGCAATTCCGCTCGCATTCCCACGTGTCTCACTGTTTAACACAGTTGGACAGGACGTGTTTACACTTTATTTAAGAAACACTGTAAAAACAAGAGGATCTTAATCATCACTAACCGTGGTAGCTGCAAATTAAATATCTGGGCTCTTGGAAGCTCATTCATCATAAATATCCTATGTGTCTGAGAGGGAAACTTAAAGAATCATTGCTAGTTCTAGCTGATGGAGATTCTTAGGAGGACATATATAGCATAGGTAAACTACAATAACATCTGTAATGATGGATCTGAATAAGAATAGCTCCTAGTTTTTGTATGCCTTATTTTACCTCCATCATATATCATTCCCATTTAGAAAAGAGCTTTAAGACAGGAGCCACTCTTTGAAGGCAAAAGTCATAGAATCATAGAATAGTCAGTCAGGGTTGGACAGGACCTTAAGCTCACCCAGTTCCAACCCTGTGCCATGGGCAGGGACACCTCCCATTAAACCATGCCACCCAAGGCTCTGTCCAACCCGGCCTTGATAAGTCAAACTGAGGAAGGCAGCAGGGAATCCGCATTAAGGGGTCAGATGGATGGAGATTAGGTGCTGTCATAAACTGACAACAGTGATTTGCAGTATCCTTCCTCTGGCCACAGCAGATCAACCACGGGACCCTTTTGTGTGGTAGCAGTTACAACATAGCTGATGATTCAGAGAAAGACGACTCGCTTAATTAGTACTTTCATTAAGCCAATTTTCTAATGGCTCAGACTGAAGGGAAATTCTTCCTTTGCTCTCCTAGAAGGGTAAATTATGATGAGTATTTTCCCACCAGGCTCTTTTATTTACCTACTGAATTTATGTTTGTGTCTATACTCTGGAAGAAAGCTAAGCCTAAACTCTGCATCCAATCCCACTGAATTTTGGCAGATGGAAGATGGATATACCCTGTCTTGCAGCACAAACTTGGCTTCGCCGTTGTGCTCCCAGGCTAAACACCCCTCTCCACAGAGCTAATAAGAACCATACTTCATCTGAAGAGTATGATTTCCAGCCCTTGATTTTACATCAGACATGCCAGGTACTCAGCCCCTCCTGGAAGTCAGACCACTTCATTAAGCTTCTCAGCAAGGCTTTAGAGGGCTTGCTTCAGCTTTCTGCTTTTGAAATGAAGAAATGCAGATTTGCTTAATTGCCTGCATAAGGATTTAATTGAGGAAAAAAAAAAAAAACCACCCCATGTTCACAGTAAGCTGCAGACAGACAAGCTGTGGATATTTACTTCATCAAGGCAATGCAGGCCAGTAACACCTTATTCACTGCAGATGCTCCTCAAAGTGTGCATCAACAACACCCAACACGCGGCTAAGCTGCATCTCCAGAAGGGCTGAGGTTGATGTGCTGTGCTGCAGCGTGGGGTTAGGAAAAGCAACAGTTGGGAGTTTTTATAAGGAAACGCAGCAATCTGGAGGAGCAACCTCTCTTTATATTATGCAAATGCTTTGCAAGGTTCTGTTGGGTTTTTTTTTTTTTGGTAGGCAGTTGGAGAGGATAGGGAGGAACTGTAGCGCACAGAACTAACGCAACAGGTCGTCAGCTTGTGCTTCACCCAAAATAAAAGCAAATTGCTTATCTGCTCCATAAAAAGGTCACTGTCTCCCAGCTATTTTTGCTCAGAGATGTTACCCACCAGCATCAATGCGGTCTGCATGAGGGAAAGCTGGTATGGAGGGCCTGGGTGAGTGGGAGAGCGCATGGGTGCTGGAAGAGCAGGGGAAAGAACTCCCTCTTGAAGAAGCTTAGAGAAAAAGGAGATAAAGGAATAAATCAACTGTCTCATCCTTTTCTCTGTGAATCAATTGAGAAAGATTAAACAATTCATTGAATCATTGCCACTCCAATGAGGCATTTACCAGCACAGCCCAAGGAGATCCTTAGAATAACAGTGGAGATTCCTCAGCTCTGATGGGACTTGAAAGGATCAGGAAAAGTGGTCTTGAAGGCAGGACCTGAGTTGTGCCTGAGGAGTGGTGATGGGTGCACCTTGTCCTTCCTCTGCAGCAAGATGAGTGTTTGCAGTGCTGCAGGATTTCAGTTGTAATTGGATGGTGAGACCTGGGGGGTCTGTGATGGGTGAGATAATGGTTGTGGTGTTGGTCTGTACCGCGGTGTTGATGAGGCTGGTCTGGAACCAGCCCTGCTGGTGGTTGTATTGGCTGTCTGAGCTGTACAAAGGAATTTAGCCAGACAGCATCTCTTTATGCAAGTGTCTCCAGTCTTGTTTACACGCAGGCTTCCTGGGGCCATCTCAGCACCCTGCTTGGCTCTGTCTCCATTCATTCACTGAACAGAAACAGGATTTAGCCCTCACGCATCTGCTCCAAAGGCATTCACACCCCTGTCTCTAGACAGCCCTCCTAAAGACATCACCTGAGTGCTCCTCCTCTTTCCTTTGCTCCTCATTTTCCTTCAGCCACATCAGGATTTTGAGGTAAAGCCTTGGAAGCAAGAACAAAATAGAAATGGACATAATACGCAATATTTGCAGATCTTAGGTCTAGATGCACCCATTTTAATGAATGTGGCCTAAGGTCCTGTTTGAGCTAGGGAACTTCATTCAGTAATTCCTGAAGAATTCCTTTGATTGCTTTGATGTTATTTGACTTCCCCTTTGGCAAGTCATGGTCTCCTGTGAGATTCAATCTCACAATTACCTGAACTCCCACTGTTAAGTGTGGAATAGTCTGAACTCCCATGGAGTCTGTTGAAATCAGCTCCAGGCAAGATCAAGCCACGAGTCTAATCTCCCTCCTCCCCTCCTGCTCTCTTGCACATCCAGTTTTGTTGCTTGTTTAATCATGTAGTCCTGCCTTTCAGAGTCACCAGGTACCACATTAGTACTGCTGTCCCCCCGCTTCCAACACCTCCAAGGTGAGCCTGTGTTCAGATGGCAGATCCTGTATCACACAATGTCTGGTGCCAAGGACGCCGATGCCATCATCAGATGAAACCAAGCTGACGTTGGTAGTACATGCAAATTCAGCCAGGAGCCTACATCCCAAACTGCCATGTAAATCCACACTCTGACATCCGCAGGCACATGCCCTTGGTTCAGGATCTTGAGAATGTCAGAGGTGATTGCCAGGCACTGACTTCTGGCCCTGATTTACAAGGAAAATCTGCACTGCAGTGGCATAACCTTTTCATTGCCTTTGCTCCGAGCAGAGAAATGGATTGGTTTTAGACAACTCGGAGCATGTTTCCAGGATCGCAAGAGAGAAACCCAGACACAATTGGCCATCAGCAGAGCCACAGTTCCTGCCCGTGCACCTGCTCTTAAGCCTTCCCCAGTGGCAAGTGAAAATGATGTTTGTGCTCTCAGGTTTGTGTAGTCAACGGAAAGAATCAGGTTGGGCTGATGTGGGACTAGAGAAATCTTGGCTTCCCACCAAGGCTGCTCAAGTGATTCAGTGAACGGCTATGGGCACTTGCAGCTAGATAATCAAACTGCTACAGAATACGTGGCCTTCAAGTCTGGCAGGACGTAGCCATGAGGTAGGTTTATAGTGCTGTTCCCATCTGCTGCAAAGGGACATGGTCCGGGTCTGGCTGCATCCATCCCTGTATCCCTGTGCCCATCTGAAAGTCTCTCAAGCTTCCTGCCTCCTCCTGTGTACCAGATCAGAGTAGCTCCTATCGCATTAAGGATGAGGAAGGCAAACAGCCTCCTGCTGTACCAGGCAGCATCAGTGGCACTCAGACCTTCTTCCTGCCCCTGGGGAGATCTGTGCTATTTATCTGATTCTGAGTCTCTGTCTTAGTATCTGCAGCTTCTTGTTTCAGTGATGAGTGATCTGATGACTGGCATTAACAGTGATTAACAGAAACTGCAGAGGAAGAAGCACTGACTGCGTACGCACTATCTGAACCAGGCCAGTCAACAGGCTCAAGAGAGATTTATTCTGCATCACTCTCAGCCCTAGAAGAATGATGCTAAACTCTATCCTTGCTTTATGAAGCCTCTTATGGCACCCCACTGCTAGATTCAACAAACCATTTTGCATATATTTACTGTCCTCCTAGCCCATAAAAGCTGGCTTTCCTTTATTAACTACAGTTTACTGCCACTCTCAGCAGAAGCAAATACTAATGGAAATGAAACTGGACTCATTTTGAAGGCCTCGGTATGCTTCCAGATGTTGCTCGCATTGGCAGTGTCTTGTCAGACTGTAATTGCATGTATTGCGATTGCAAAATGGTTAATAAAAAGTGTCCTCCAGATACTGTCACTTCCTCCACCCTGTATAACCATGAATCCTTTGGAGGTTCCTATTGTTTCTATATCCCTGACTCCCACAGAGTCTTAGTGCCAGCAAGTGCTGAGCACGCAACACTTACTACACACCGTGTGTGGTCATCACTCTGGTGATGAGTTCTGACAGCATAATCCTGATAAAGTTCATTCCTGACAAACAATACAGATATGGGTTTAGGGAAAAAGTCACACACTGTTAGCAGTGACAGGGTAACCTTTGTCAGGGTACAGTCCTCCTAATTGCTACAGAATTCCTACTTTAGAGAGGTTCCTTGGGCACACAGTTGGCTCTGCCTCCACTTGCTTTCCTTCCAGTTTGACACCGTAATTAATTTGCCCTCCTTGCCTTCCCTTGAGGCCATTGCCTCTACCAGTCCCCAAAGCATCTCTCAGCTCTATTGCAGGAGCCGCTCATAGGCTACATAAACTCATGTAGCTCTGGATCCCAAAATTTGGGCCATTCTCTTCTTCTGTGCTCTTGGCCTCCAGAAACAAAACGGTTTTTATGATTTAGTGTCTGATTTCTATGCCGAGGACAGAATGATGCAATCACTGCCATTTGTGTTTTTGTGGTAGCGCCATTTGTACAAACGCATCCCTGATGATTCATAAGCGATTGGAGTCGGTAGGTACCAGGATGCATGCACTGAATGGCTTTTTAGTAATGTATTCACGAGAAATTAAGCTGAAAGTTAGCAGCTCATTTTCCAGATGCCACTGATGCAACTGTCAGACAGGAACAACTCCCAGTGCCTGCTTGCCTGAGCCAGAATCGAACTGGAGATTTGCAAGTAAAAGGCTTTGGCGCACATGTTCAATCACCAGTAGTGATTTCTTTTGGCATTCAGCTTTACACAAAACCGCTGAGAATCTGCTCCCTTCAAATCAGGTCACTTTAACTTTGCTCAGCTCGGACACCCATAGGCAGAGGCACTGAAAGCCACTGGCAGGTTTTGTTTCCAGCTTCCAGACCTCCTACTTCTATGTGTACGGTGAAACTTATTGGTCCTAATGGAAAACCTGTCGTCCCAAGCACCTTACAGGCATACAGTGAGAAGAACAGCCTATGCCTTGACTAGCACACAACCCACAGCAGACTCACACAGTCTCAGGTGAAGCCACAGAGAGACAAAAAGGTAAAGCCCTCTAACCCAGCCATTTGCTCCCATTGCCCAAACTGAGTACATCCCACTGAAAGTCAATGGCATTCAAACCACCTTGAAAGCTCAGAGCATTTACTCGCGGTCACACAGGATGAATGGATCAGAGGTAGGAGCTGTGTTCAGCACTTGGAAGTCCTTGGCCAAAACCTATACCACACTCTTCTTGCTCCAGACCTGTCGCCATCCACACAAGCTCATAATGACGAGGACTTAGAGGACGTGCTCAGGCATCATATGCACTTTTTCCTGTGTGCAGAGGGGATAATATTAATTACTCTGTATTCTGGAAAGCAATAAATAAATAAGTAGATGGAGATCTGAGGGAAAAGAAATAATCCATAAATTAGAAACTGATGATTTACGAGACGCCACCTGAGGAAAATTCTCCATCTCCTTTATGCTTGGCTATTTCAGTTCTGCATTCGGAGGCTGAGAGAAGGGCTCCTATTATGCAGATGAGGCTGTGATAATGATTTTGTGCTGCCTGGATTACAGAAGCGTATTTTGGATGCGGGCATATTTAAAGCATCTTAGCAGGGCTCTGAGTTCCCTGCATAATTTGATGAGCAGTAAGTAAGACACAGGTATGCCATGCAAGCAGCAAAATGGTAAAAGGTTAGAGAACTGTATTACATCCAGTCATGTGAAAGAGCAAATTAACAGTGCTGTTCTTCCAAAGAGACACAGGCTGTAAGGGGAAGATCATCAGACTGGGGAAGAGAAGGCTTCTTAAAGGGAGACCTGAGAGCAGCTCCAGGGCCTAAAGGGGCTACAGGAACCCTGGAGAGCGGCTTTGGACAAGGGCCTGTAGGGACAGGACAAGGGGAATGGCTTTAACTGCCAGAGGGGAGATAGAGATGAGCTCTTAGGCAGAAGCTCTTCCCTGTGAGGGTGCTGAGCGCTGGCACAGGTTGCCCAGAGAAGCTGTGGCTGCCCCATCCCTGCAGTGCCCAAGGCCAGGTTGGACACAGGGCTTGGAGCACCCTGCTCTATGGAAGGTGTCCCTGCCCATGGCAGGGGATTAGGGCTGAATGAGCTTCAAGATCCCTTCCGATACAAATCAGTCTGTGGTTCTATGATGCTGATCTGACTGGGAGAGTTAAAAGAAAGAGTGAAACCAAAGAGACTTCCCAGCTCTCCCTTTTGGGCTGCAGGGACTCAGTTGTTCTTTCAGCTGAGTTTGAGTTTACAATTTCAATATTTTTTTATGTATTTATACGAATACATGGCAAAAAAAAATAACATTTATTCATTCAATGGCGTTTCCTGTGCTCGTTTGAGACATCGGTAAGTGAGCCTTGGCACCAAAGTCAGTCCCTTTGGAATATTCTCCCAGTAGTTCACTCTGATAGCAAAGTGGGAAGCATGACTCTCCAGCATACAATTCCTACTGACATTCAATCAAAACATCTGCCCTGACATTTTACTCCTGACACTCAAATTACAGGGCAACCTTCTGAATATCTAACTATTCCTTTTTATCCTTTTCTCCCCTTCTTTACCTCTTTTCCTCTCTTCCCTGTCCCCTTCTTCCTTTAATGCAATGTGTGATTGTTCCCTGTCAGGCTGGAGCACGTTCCCATCCCGCTAAGTGTCATTGTGCAGCAAATTGTGCTTTCCCTGAGCGGTGGCTGATGGAATAAATGGCAGCCTGGAGATAGTCCTGTCCTTCACAATGCAGAACGGCCCAGAGTTCCCACAATTGCTTTTCCCTCTGAGCGCATTAGGGTAGCGGGTCAAGGGAGCCAGAGAGTTAGAGGGGAGAGCAGAGAATTAAAACTATAGTCTGGAAAGCTTGGCAATATCCTTATTAGAATCAGATGGAATCGAAACAGGGCACGAGAAAAATCACCCATAAGAAAACCCTCTTTCTCTTTGTGTCAGCTCTATCTCATGTGCTTCTGCAAGGCTGAGATTTAAAGCTTTAAGCTGCGGATGAAGCCACAGCTTCATCTCCTCCTCCTGTGGCAGACAGAAAGGTGATGTTCAGTGGCAGCTCTTGCATCCTTATGGGCTTGTCATTGGATTTCTCCCCATTCATATCCCACATGCGTCCTGTGCAGAGGGCTCCTCATTAAAGGTTTGTCTTAGCTCCTGATGGTTCAGGAGTTCAAAGGCAGTGAGCAATGCCCCAGCTCTTTCTCTGTTGGGAAGCTGGAGAGAAACCTTGTCAAACAACTTGATCTTGTTGCTGGTGTAGTTTTAATGTCACATTTCCTAGGTAACGTGACCTAAACTGTCTTTCAGCATCATCTGCTGCTGAGATCCATGCCATGACTGCTGTGGACTCCTAGGTGGGGACACCTCGTACCCACACACATATTAAACCATGACACAGAGAGAGGCAAGTGGCTTTTTGTACGGGCTGCCCATCACCTGCCCCACTGAATGTGAAAAGCCCATGAGACCCTGCTTGAGGAACTGCTGGAGTAACATCTGCTTCTCCTTCCCTGCTCCAAATAAGGATGGGACAGAGCTGCACATCATTGCCCCCTTACATACAATTATGTCACATACATCGCCCCTACTCTTCCCCACTTCACTCTTTTTGTCTTTCCAGGTTATGGGATCTTTGGAGCACAGATGTTTCTGTAGCAGACCTACTGCACTTGGATCCCTATAGAATAATGCTAACATCAGGATTTGTCTGTGCCCAGAGGCTGCTTGCCTGTGCTCCCAGTACCACAGCCTGGCCCTGGGCTCTGCCCCCAGCCCCTGAGCATTGCACAAGGGCACTGGTACAACCTGAGAGCATCACTGGACATGGCTCCAGGGAGCGCCTGCCCGTGATTAAACACTGCCAAAGACACTACAAGGCTTTTCTGAAGAGCTCTACAGCAATAAGCACTTTCCTGCCCTCCTGCCACCTCAAACAGTAACAGCAGCTGTTACCAAGCCAACAGGAAAGCAAATCTCTTGCACCAGGGCTGGGAGATGCAGCTTAATGGTATTCACTCACTGCAGTTTGGAAGCACTTGCAGAGCGATCACAAAGGAGTTAGGCATCCTGGATGTGGAAACGCTTGATGCTCATGAAGGGGTGATATTCCCTGCCTTTTCCAATGGAGGCTTTATGGGGACAGCCTAGAGATAATAACAAAATGAGAACCAGAGGTACTTTCCTGGGTCCCATCTCACTCTATCTCCATTGCCATGGGCTCTGAGCAAACAGATGGTTTCTCCTGACTGCCTGGGCTGGTGGCGTATGGCTTTCTGAATGTGTTTACTTTAAAGGTTTGAGTTTGTATCCAGCTCCTATCTTCCAGCAGGTCCCCATCAGTGTGCTTCATTGGCCTGCCAGCATGATGAGCCAAGCACACTTCCCATCTACTTTAACTGCATGGAATCATGGAACGGTTTGGGTTGGAAGGGACCTTAAAGCTCCTCCAGTTCCAACTCCTGCCATGGGCAGGAACACCTTCCACTAGAGCAGCTTGCTCCAAGCCCCTGTGTCCAACCTGGCCTTGAACACTGCCAGGGATGGGGCAACCACAGCTTCTCTGGTCAAGGCCAGGTTGGATAGGTCTTGGAGCTGGTCCCTTCCAACCCAACCATTCTGTTCTATGATTCTAGCTTATGGGATCTTCAGGAGCACAGATGTCCCTGCACCAGGCCTATAACATTTGAGTCTTTATAGAATAACATTAATGCTTTTCTTTCTTATCCCAAGCAGTAATCTTCCACCCCCAAGCACAAAAATGCTACCTTAGGAAATGCTGCTGCAGGTCATATCTGTCTGCTGAAGGGCTCTCTCATCCAGGGTACAGAGGCATAGCAGGAACCAGCATCTTGGAGCTAAAGCCGGATAAATTCAAAGGAGAAATAAGGAACCAAGGTGCACGTTTTAAACAGTGAGGTTGATTAAGCACTACTTCAAAGAAAGTGGTAAATTCCTTATATCCATCTGGCCTTAAAAGAAGCCTGGAGGCACTTTCCGGAAGATGTGTTTTAGCAGACACAGGTTGTTATGCTCAACACAGGGTTATTGGGTGAAATATAATGGCCTGAAATAAACAGGAGCTTGGCCAAGCTGTGCTAATGGCCCTTCCTGGCCCTGAGCTCTCTGACTCAATGAATAGCATGCATATCAATATACCCTCTCTAAAGTAAGCTGCCTAAATACATGCCCAACTCTAAGGTGGAAGTCTTCCAGCTCTCTCCTATAGGACTTGCTTAGTAAATCAAGACTCACATCCTGCAGGCTCGATCTGATACACCTTGAAGTCAGTGGGGATCTTTCCTCTGACCACTTCAGGCTGCAGATCAGGCTGTCAGGAAGACATAAATAGGTTCTTGCAATAGGTTTCATGCTGAAAGCACTTTGCCCTTGTGTGAGTGGCGTCTGATGAAGGTTCTCCAAGCACTTTGCAAGCATTAATTCGCTACTTAATTAAACTTAAAACACAAGGCAGATGAGCTTTGTGTCTTTCTTCAAGCACCATTTATCAAAGGAACAGGTTGCACTTGTCACGCTGATAACAGCGAGTAACTTTCCCTGCCTGCATTGTGTTTCTAAATCCAGTTTAAGTTGTTTTCCTTCAATATGAATAATTTTGGGAGCAGTTTCTGACAGAAAAACGCAATCCAAGCACACTCACTGATTTTGTTGGCGGCGCTGGAAATTAGAGTACAACCGCTTTATCTGCATTACAAATACCATTACAAAGTGCTGGGGTGCTTTAATCTATCTCCTAGAATATTTTGGGTTATTATTATTCATGCTCGAAGTGCTTCATCTTAATGCTCACAGTCGTCACCGTAGGCACACGCAGCAGCACCACCGCCACCAGAGGCTTTGCTGGGGTTTGTTTTCTTTCTCCTGATGCTGTTATTACTTGGATGACATTAAAGCATAAGCAAGGCGACAGATGTGCCCACAACCTGGTAGCTCTCTTGGTGGGAGGAAATACTTGATCGGAGGAAAAGGGGGTTTCTGTGTGCATGCGAATATTGGGATAGTGTCCTAAGTGCTGCTCGGTGGTGGTGTTATCCCAAAGTAGATTGGAAAACGCTGCCTAAAAATCACATGGGAGGCAGTACATCGCTGCAGGGAAAGACCTGATGGTGCTGGATTTATATTGGGGTTGGCTTGACTAATCTTCCAGCCCCTATTCTGAAGCACAGATATGCCTGCCTCCCTCTGGCTATTAAAAGCTAAAGGATGATGGATCTGAGGCTGCAGCATGAAGGGAATTACTGGAACTTCAGTTCTTTCCAAATGAACCATCTGCTTAGCAGCCAGGGCAAGTGTAAGGCAAGAGACCTCAGCTTTCCAAGGCTGGTGCCTCATGTTTAGTTCTTCCTACAGGGAAAGGGAAACTTGACAGATACAGGAGAAATGTATTTAAGGATGGTGATTCTCTGAGAAGGATAACATCCTGTGTGCTCATTACTTACTATAAAGCTCAGCACAAGGCCAGCCTGAGACTTGGTGCACCCATAGACAGAGCTGCAGGAAGTGACCACCCCAAACAGGCTGCATACATGGCAAAGTTGAGAGGTCCTGCACTGCAGCATTTCAGGACCGAAATGTCACCTAATAAAAGCAATGGTTTCATCCATGTAGCTGCAACGAATGCCCTTTAAAGCAGCTGAGGTCTGGCCTACAGCAACCAGTTTTACTCCTTGATAGCTCAGAAAGGGCTCCATCATTTTCTGCATTTCAAAGCTGAGTGAATGGGGACTCACAGATATTCCTATCAGAACTCCCAATGCCAGCCTCTTTTATCTGATTTCCCTCTCTTTCCCTTCTGTGTTTTAAGCAAAGTCTCATTAATCAAGCTATTATGAGGAAACGTTAGTATTTTGAGTGCATTTGCTATGTATGGACAGAGTCAGTGCACACATCCAGCACATGAAAATTTGATCATCCACACTTGGAAAAGAGATATCAAAAGGCATAATTTAATATGTTCTCATTGAAAAAATAATGAACTGCACATTCCTCCGTACTGTACATTCAACAATCCTATTTACTGAGGCTGTTTACTTTAGGAGGATAAATCTCACAGCCTGAAGGGATAGAAGGAACTGGTGCTGGGGGGCTGGTTTGTCTTCTGATGTGGTTTGGGTTGCAGTGAAGGCCATCCTCCAAGACCACCACTGAACTTCAGATGGGGCCATGAAAGGGCTGTTTGTCATAATCATTTCTCTCTCAAGATGGAGAATGACTGAATTAGGCCATTGCATTGGAAAAGGCCTGGCAGAGCCAAAGCCTCTGTGATTTCTTGGCTGGTTGTGTTTGTGTGTGGTTGCTGGAACCTACCCGCTGATACAAACCTTTCTCACTTGTGGAAGGAGAAACGGAGTCAAGGTAGTTCAGATGGGTCTGGAGATGGCCCTCTGGAAGTAGAACAGTAAGTGCTTGAGTGGGACCACCTGCAGCAGCCTTTGCCTTCCGTGTCTGTTTTAGGGGAGATAAGAATAAAGACATGAAATGATTTAATCACCTGTATTTTAGGCTGAGCTGCTCCATCACTGAGACCTTGTCCTGTGAAAACAGATCGTTTAGCCCAAAATACCTGTGAATCTCCCATCTTGCCTCTGTGTGCATGCCTTGTTCATCATAGAATCCCAGCCTGGTTTGGGCTGGAAGGGATCTAAAAGCTCCTCCAGTCCCACTCCCCTGCCATGGGCAAGGATGCCTCTCACAAGAGCATCTTGCTTCAAGCCCCTGTGTCCAACCTGGCCTTGAACACTGCCAGGGATGGGGCAGCCACAGCTTCTCTG
>JASSUY010039309.1:15137-42395 GCA_032466535.1 Forpus xanthops | reverse complement strand
ACAGCTTCCTTGGGCAACCCATTCCAGTGCCTCACCACCCTTACAGTAAAGAACTTCTTCCTTATATCTAACCTGAATGTCCTCGGTTTAAGTTTAAACCCATTACACCTTGTCCTATCACTGCATTCTCTGATGAAGAGATCCTCTGGCATCCAGTCATCAATCCTTGTGAGCTTACTTTCTCCCAGAGCTGTCGATTCAGTTCATTCTACTGTCCCTCCACAAGCACGTTTCCACTGTGGATTGTAGCATGTCCTGATGTGGGAGCAGGACTTCATAATTTGAGAGCCAGAAGCTTTTCAATGTAATCTTTTCCCACCTTTATATAAAAGAGGAAGTTTTTCCACTTCACTCTCTGTCTTAAACACTTATATAGCATATATGCACTTTCCTTTTTTCACAAATTGGTATAAAAACCCCCAAATCACATTGCTTGTGATGAGCCTGTATCTAATGTGGTCTGTTGCTTAGCATACAGGAAATTGCTGATCTAAAAACTGAATGTGTAACTTTTGACCTCCATCTTTTTTGTGATTCTGACACCTGCACCCTTGACTTCAGAAGTATAAAGTAGATACACGTACTAATCAAGTCATCTCTTAACTTTGTTTTTATTGAGATTGTATAGTTTTCCAGCCATTCCATTATTGTTGTGGCTTCCTCTTTCTAGGAATATCTGCTCCCTGCTTTACCTTCAGTGTTCCTTTAGTAATACATCCTCAGGTTTATTTCGTTTTAACGTTTGTTACTACATCATTGGGCTGAAAATTGCAAAAACCTTACTAGCTGTTTCCTACATCTTGTATTTCAGGACTGACCTTGCTGCTTGTTGCAGCTCTAAGATTACCAATAGTTCATTGTATCTAGTTTTGACAGATCTGATTTTTGAGAAATTCAAGAGATGAGGTTATTTTCCTGGAGCAGGAAGTCAGATTGTGTAATACTTCATCCTGAAAATGCAGCCTGCATTCTTTTCTCCTTGGTGTTCTGTATATAATATTCTATAGACAATTATCTTCAAAATAGTTATGGGATTATGACTGTTAAGAATCAGGTAGGTAAGATGCCCTGATGCCATGTTGTGGTTGAAGACTGGTGAATATAAGCTACAAAAATGTTTAAAAAATCTTGGTAGTTGACAGGACTATTCAACGTGTCATAGAATCATAGAATAGTTAGGGTTGGAAATGACCTTAAGATCATCTAGTTCCACTCCCCCTGCTATAGGCAGGGACACTTCCCACTAAGCCGTGCCACCCAAGGCTCTGTCCAGCCTGGCCTTGAGCACCACCAGTAAAGAATTTGTGTGTCTCCTGTTTTATTTTTATTTTGAACAGATTTTTAGTGTGTCCTGTGCTAATTCCCTGCAGCCCAAATTTGAGTTGAGGAGTAATTTCCTACTAGCTTGAAGGATTTAAAGTCATACTAAGTATCGTTCTAAGTATCCATTAAGTACAGGTGAAGCTTAATTTGGTAAGGCTCAGTTTGTATAGAAACAATCTCAATGGCTTAAAGTTGATTTTTTTTTTTTAAGTGACAGTTTCTCAGATAACAAAAATATGCTGAATTTGTACAAGATTGAGTGTTACAGCTTTAAAAAAATAGGTGCAGTGATTGCTACAAGGTGAGTCACATCTACTTTCTATCTTTCTGTGTATTGATGTGTATGTATACGTGCACAAAAGTTTTTTTTTATGCCTCATCATCTGTATGTGACTAGTCTCAGTCTTTCTAGCTGAGGTACTTCTGTGCTGTGTAATGCAAGAACAGAGTCTCTATCACTGACAGTTTTTTCCCTCTCCTGTGTACAGCTTTGCAGTTAAAGGTGATGGCAGCATCAGTCATGCAAGGAGAGTCTGGGATTTTCATCACTGAGAAAGCTAGAGGGGATTTCAGTAATGAGTATAAATATCTGGGCAGAAAGGAGTGGGGAATGGAGTCAGGCTCTCAGTGGTGCAAAATGGAAGGACAGGAGTCAATGGGCAATTCCATTTAAACATAACACTTTTTTACTGTAAGGGTGATTGAATACTGGAAACAGGCAGCCTTGAGCCTCTGTGCATCTCTTTATCTTTGGAGATGCACAAAACCTGACTGGACACAATCCTAAGCAACTTGCTGTAGTTGACCCTGCTTTGAGCAGAGGCGTTGGATGCTTCAGAGGTCCCTTCCAACCTCAAGTATGCTATGAGTCAAATGGTATAGTATGCCTTATATTCTATTTCACATTTTCAGTGTACGTGGCAGATAAGCGCTTCATATTTTAGTAATTGAACAGCTAATAAGAAGGACATAATTCTTCACTCTGCCAAACTGAATTCAGAATACTTGCCACAGGTATTATGGAGTCTGGACATCTCTGTCCAGCAGCCTGCAAGCTCTGGGTGTGACTGCCTCATAAATAAAAAGGAGCCTCCACCTCTCCATATCACCTTTATCGTGATGTGTAACTGTTAGACATGTTTTAGATCCTAGCTGGGGGTAAGTTCTACCTCTCACAAGTATCTTATGACAGATGAAAGTACTTTGCAAAGAAGATCTTTGTGTAAAGTGAATAGTTTGTCTTCCATATGTGTTTTATCATTCCATTACTCCAAGTCTCTTTTCTAAGCTTTCACTTGATTAGTCATCCTATTTATCCTTTCCTCTATTAAAATCATATGTATGTTAGAAGCTAGCCTTTGATAAATGGCTTTTAGCTAAATGCACCATAAGAGAGTTCACAAGTGCAAATAGTGTCAGTAGCAGGATGCTCCTGCTTAGTTCTTAGTTCAGAAGTTCTAAGTTCCCAATACAGAAGAAGGAAAGTAAGTTTTCATCTTACTCTGCGAAATTTCCTTTTTCGAAAGCAAGTATTCTTCCATTTCATTAAAACCTTTTTTTATACCTCAAGAAAGACTAAAATATTTAAGTTTGGGGGTTTGTTCTGCGCAGGGTATCGAGATTCGTTTGGTTTTGTGGTGGGTTTTTTTTTGCTATTTGCAGTTTGTGTAACTCCAGTAAATCCTTGCTGACCTTGAGGTTTGTGCCAGTAGCCAGTGGTCTTTGACAAGCACAGTCATCGTTTCTCTTTGGATAGAAGTCATCTTTGTTTCCTTTTTATTGCACAGGATACCTATTTCTTTAAGAGCCTGCTGGTGTAGGAGCTAAAATGAATTTGTAAATTAGTAGTGGTATACATAAAGTTTCATGGCTAATTTGCTTTCAGCTTGTTTTGTTGATAGTATCTGTCATCCAGTGGAGCTACACACAAAATTCCATCTTCCATTTCTGCTTGAAGTAGGGATACATCCTTTAAGATACACATCCTCTTGTTTGCTTTTAGGGATTTATGTTTATCCTTGTACAAAATTAATTCAAGCATCCCTTTTCTCCTGGGCTAGCAACAGCTTGTCCTTGCTATAGATCTGTTTTTCCTTACATTTCTGTCTCAGGACTGTATGTCCAATTATCTTTTATGTAATTACTTTGTTTAAAGTTGGTCCTTCTTTTCTGTCTCAAGTTTAGCTTTCATTACTTGTTATAAAACTCATTACTTTTTGGAGTATTTCACCCTTGATGCATTGTAGACTGATTTTTTTATTTTTTTCATGTCCAAAAATACTTCTTGTTTTTTATTCCTGCATTCTTAACATGCACATGCAAACTTGAATTTATGTGTATATGTAGGTAAGCAGGTCACTCCCATGGCTGTTGGGCAACATGATTTACTGAAGTATCGAAGATAACAAACACGTCACTTTGGAGTATGTGCTGTGTGCAACAGGATAGGTGTAGTCTCATAAATATCCTTCAGATCCTGTTGTTCTGAAGAGCATTGGGAATGGTCGTGTTTTTTGGTGCACAAGTATCTGGACTTGGCAAGGAGCCCTATGTGTGACCTCAGTGATGTTCCCTTCTCTCGATCTCTCCTCTAACTTAATAATTTTATGAAAAAGGAGTTATTTTAAAGAATCTCTTCTTTTTTTTCTGTCTTCAGGAATGGGGGGCTAAGGGAAAGTTAATCTTTGTAGGTGTTAGATCAGTTCTGTTCAGAATTGTCCACCAGTCTGCCCTCAGAGACAAAAGAAAGAGTTATTTACCAAATTACCACTGCTATGTTGTCTGCTCTGGAGTGTGGTCATGGAAAGGCTCCTCCATATAGTCCTTTCTCTTTTTTATTGGATTTTTTTAATCTTAAATAGAAGTAACTGCACAGTTCTGTCTGAAACCTGTCTTCTGCAAGGCCACTGAATGTTTCAGTGTTGGCAGCGTTGCTGATAGACTTTGCTCTCTAGGAACCTATATCTTAAAAATGCTTCTTTTTTTGTTTTACAATTCAATTCCATTCTTCTCTGTTTCCTCTGTGGGTCTTTCATTTTAGTTTTGGGGTTTTTTTGATATTTTTAATAATCTATTGAGTATTGCTTCCTATAACAAGAAATGTACTTTAGACGGCTTTAACCTTGCAATGTGAGAAAATTAATGCCCAGGTTATTTTTTGTTTCTCTAAGTATACATTGTAATGGGCTTCTTTCCTCTTTACATATCCTGCGTACATACAACTTAACCATGTTAACAGAAGCTGTTTAGTTTGAATGCTGCTCTATGTAATTCACCTATTTCCATTCCTAGACGTCTTCATTCTTAAATAACTCCTAGTGTTACTGTACAGATTTTTCTATGATACAGAAATACTTTCTAAACTTCCAACTGAGAGGGATGTTAGCATCCTCCTTACCTTTATATGTGGAAAATTCTTGAATGCTTTCTGGTAAAGTGAGTAATATGCAGTGCTTGTCAGAAATCAGTGTTGTCATAAGACTAAAAAGCACGTCAGGATTTTCTCCCACCTCTTCTCCTTTCACCTAACTGAAAGGCTTCTTTCTTTCTTCTCCTTGTTATATATATATATATATATATATATATATTCAGGCTTAATAGCCTATTATTCTACATTAAAATTATGTCTATTTTTATCTGTGTTGGACTAGGGCAGTAGCTCTGGCCAGCTCTGCATTGTTTTCAGTTTAATAAGAATTTTAATCCGTAGTCCAGTATGAATTGATGATGGGAGGAATTTGGGAAGAAATATTTGCTGCCCTAAGAAAAGGTCTACTTCATCCAGAGCCTTTCTTTTCCTTAAAATAAGCTGGGGTAGGTGTTGAAGTCAGTATAATGTTTTTATAAAGTAGACGGGAAAACTTTAGCGCTTTTGAGAATGTGCTACTTCAGTGTAGAGTGTTTTATTCTACTTGATGCTTTGGATTTATTTTATTTTATTTGAACTGGAGGAATATATACTTTGCAGTCATGCATTCACAAACACCCCCTCCCTAGCCTGGATTATTAAATTTCTTTCCTCTTTTATTTCGGAATGAAAGGCTTGCTTTAAACATTGAGAGATGATCATCTCTATGCTGTCTGGAAACTTGCCAGTTCTTTGGTTTCTTCTTTTACAGTATTCCATAGCTTGTATTTTCTTTTGTTCTTCTCTTCCATTTCTTTCTTTACAATTCTTCTTTTTTTTCTAATTTTGCTTGGTTTTATTCCTGGCAGCACTTTCGTATCCATATTTCCGTGCCACTAATCCTTCTGCCACCCATTTCTCTATGTCAGCTTCAATCAAATCTCACTTCTGCTGAGGATTTGAGAGATCCAATTTCTGAGGTGAATTTGCCAAGGTACTCCTCTACTATGAAGGATGCTTCTGTTTTTGCTCCTTTGTTCTGCATGCTTTGCTTTCCAGCAGAGCAGCTCTTGAGTTTTGAGTACAATTATGAATTACGCTCTCTACTGAGACTTTGCGTTAATTTGATTTGGGTTCCCTTTAGCTGTCCCATATAGAAGGAAAAGGGTTTTTCAGAGCAGCTCCTTTTGGGAGCTGGAGCTTCAGTCAGCTCTCTCCTCTCCTGACCTTTGCTTGACTGACAGGATATTTTTAGCTTCCCTTTTTTCCCATTACCATTGTATTATTTTGTTCAGGATCCATGCCAAGCTAATAATTTTAGAGTTCCTGAATCTCCCCTTTTTACATTTTTTAAAATACTGCATATTAATGTGGATTGTCCTTTGATGTTTATAATTTCTTATGATCATTTAAAAACCAACATTTGTGTTTCTGAGAGCCCCTTAGTTACTTCCTTGAAGCTTCTTGTGTGTAAATTATCTGGGCCTCTCCTTTGTAAAGCATTCAGTTTTATCAGATACTGCTTTGCTTTTTTTCAGACATAATTTTTCTTTTCCTTGCATATAATTTTAACAAGATGGGTTTGTAAGCATTTTCTAGTTACAGAGCAGTCTTGCCTTTTCTTCACATTTGTTTCATGACTTACTCATTTACCTGTGACATTGAAATTCAAGGGTTTGGGTTTTTTTGTTTTTTAGTTTCCTTGCTGCTCAGTCTTGTTTCATTTCAAAATATCTGTAGTATTCTTTCTTAGCTATCTTTTATCCAGGAGCACTGTGTAGTCAAACCCCCCCATCTGCTTCAAAAGAGGGTTCTTTCATTTGTGGTTTTTCCTTTAGTCCATTATCCTACAATAAAAAGCATAGTGACCTACCAGAACTGTATTTGGAGAGGTCTAAAGTGTGTGCTTTCATATCTAGGAGCAATACATTTTTATATCATTTACTATCCTACTTGAGAACAAGGTTTAATCTCAGAACCTGTGTCCTTGTGCAGGGTTGCTGAATGCAGGACTTACCTTCCAGGTTCAAAATGTTGATGTAGTGTTCATCATTTATGTTACAATCTGGCTGAATGTTGCTGAGTTACTACTGTGGCAGAAGGGTTAAATATACCAAACCTGATTTACGTGTCCGATTCTCTTCGTTACTGGCAACATTACAATTGGTGTATGGTTATTAATACTTGAGCTGTATAAACATTTTGTGCCTTGTGACCGTCTAACATTACTCGGTTCCTCTGTAAAAACTGGTTTGAATTAATTGGGGATATGCCACAAAAATGTACTTGAATCAAGTCAGCATTGTTCAAGCATAGTAAAAGTCATTTTGTTTTGTAAATGTAGCTGTCAAGTTTGAAGTAGTTTAAGACACCTCCAGATTTGATTTCCCTGTGAATGTTGGGGGCAGAAGAACTGTCAGGTAGCCTGGAGGAAAGCATCAAACTGGAGGGTTTCTCATGGATTAAGAAAGGTGATTGCTCAGTATTTTGATGATTACCTGCCATATGCAACCACAACTAAGATTTAGTTGTAGTCTTCAGCTTTTGAGGCTAATGACTCTATGTTAGAAGTAATTTGGCATTCAATTCTCATTAATTTCTAATAATTTCTGCCAGTTGGTTATAAAGTGTGAGAGGGTTCATGTAATTTATGATGCTAGGATTAGTTGAATAGTTTGGCTATGTTCTGACCAGAAGTAGCGTCAGTATTACAGGTTTCTTGAAAACTAGTTCGAGTTTACACTTCTGAATAACACATGGAAACTGTCTAATACGTCTCTGTCTAGGTGTATTGCTCAGTTTATTAATGTTGAAACACCTGTTTGCATTTTCTTGTTAGATACTTTAAGCTGCTTCTGTTTGGTTTCCTGCAGTCAGGACATATCACAAATTCATTAAAATATTTTACTGTGTTTGAAGTGCCTAAATTTAGACAGATAGGAAGCTTTGAAAAGTAGCTTCCAAGGCTTCCTTGGGAGGCTTTGAAGAGTAGCTCTCACACTGAGAACATTTTCATTAACTTACATGCAGATAGTAAGAAGGATAGATGGAGATTAGCAGAGGAACTGTTATTAGAGTATCGATGCTTCTCTCCTTGCCTACGCTCACTCGTTTTCCTGTAGGGCTGGGCAAGCTTGTAGAGTTTGCATGTTGCTTTTACTAACAGTGGCAATTCTTCCCACCTTGCACCAACAACAAAGCCTAAGTACTTCTTCATCATTCTTTCAGATACAGAAGACATGAGTAGCTTCTCACACAGTAAAAAAGATGAGTGGTGAACTTTATTGCAGCACAGGAAAGAGTAAGGTCTGTACTCAAACCAGGGAAGAGCTTAGGAATGGCAATAGAGCACCCTGCTCATGCCTGCCTTTCTCCAAATAGTAGAGCCAGGGGCTAGATATTCTGGGTAAACTCTAAGCTTACATAGCATAAGCTTGTATGAAGCTCCAATATTGATCACTGAAAATCCTTAGAAATCTCATGATGACTGTTTTTAGCGTCACTACAAATATAGGTATTTGTCCTGTTCTTCAGGCTAATTCCTCCCTTAGGTTTGCTAGTATCATTCCTTGACTTGTACCTTGAATCGGATGCAATATGGCTGGGTGCTTCTATACAGCAAATGGTGTTTCGTTCTTTATGATTGTTTTATATCAAATACGCTATTTATGGTACTATAATTTTGTCAACTTAAAAGCAAGAAGATTAGCATTTGTTTCATTACGGAGTTTGTGAATAAAAGTTTATAAACTTGACAGTATTTCTTAGGTGCTGGTATTTCTTTAGTTGAGGGTGTGGATTTAGTCTCCTAATTATAGTACTCTTCTAGGAGGGGCAGATGAAGTGAATCACTGTTCTAGGGCTTTATGTTTTTTTGTCCCACTGTCTAAGGAGGAGTGAAATTCCTCTGTACACCTTTGTATTCTGAATATTGCATGAGGGAGGTCACTGTACTGACATTCTTACCCTGGAAATGATTTATACCATTTGGTGACTCTTTGGTAGTGCTAGTTTGATAGATGACAACGATGCATTCTCTAAAGTGACACCATTGTTTTGAATGCTGGTATGTTAAATCATTTTCAAGTGTGAAAATGGTTTTTAAAATAAAATGGTCTGCTGACCATTTTTGAGGAGTAAACTTTGTAAGAAAAGGTTAGGTGCATATCAGTGATGTAAGCTAAAACCACCTACGCTTGCAGAAGTGCCTTTTAAAGAAGAATGATAATTTAAATAAAAAAACCCAGTGCAAACAAAAGTATACCACAAGTTGCTTTGTTGTCTTCAGTCTACTTAGTCATGGGTTTTTTTTCACTTTTATTCCTGTCTTTCCTGATAAAATTCTTAGTCCTATGTTATGAGCAGTGCAGAACAAATCTTGCAAAAATGCATAAATCTCTGAGCTTCTCTGAGCTTCATTGTTTTGTGAGAATACAGATGGAGCAAATACAGTTTGAAATTAATCAAATTTTCTCCCTGTCCAACAGTTGACTTAAAAGAAAAATATCTCAAGTCTATTTGGAGAAAATAATAGCAATTAAATAAAATTGAATGGAAAGCAGACAACCTTAAAAAACAGATACAATGCAAGTTTGTGGTTTTTTGTATGGCATTGCTACAGTGGGTAGGCATTACATGTTTGGTTTTGGTTTTCTTTCTTTAAAGACTATAATTCATTGACCAATGAGCTGCTATTAAAGAACAGAGATGACAGACTTTTTTTTCCCCACTCATGTCTGATTTGTGCCCAAGCAAATATGTCAATCAACAGATTTATCCATGCTGTTATGTTTGTGAAATAGGAAGTGAATTTCTTTTTTAAAGAATACCATTTCTATCATTCTCTGCAAACTGGTATTATCAATGCTATCATATTCATGTACCAGCCTTCATTTAAATATCTGTATGATCTTAATTATACAGGTTTCTGCAATCCTGTTGTTTTCAAATATGCAGTTGTTGTAGCCCAGCTACACTGGAATTATTTTCTAATAACTCCTGACTTCTAATAAAGGAATGGAGATCAAATCTACTTTATGTTATATATAAATCCATCATGCATCCATATCTTAAATGCTGTATGGAATTCTAGCTGAGTTTTTTGCTTTGCTTACTTTCCCTCTTCTCAATATTGTAGAAGAATTAAGAGGTTCAGAGTCACAGGAAGGATCATCAGGTGTAGGGACAATTAATATTATCTGCTTACCTTTCAACCTCTGAAGATGTGACTAAGAGGAAGATGTGATAGTTCATAGAATGTGTTTAGATGGCAGCAGTTCAATGTCTCTTTCAATAGAGTGACTGGGGAGGTGTCAGAAAAGGTCAGAACTGGTCTTCAGGTTCAGAGTCAAGCAGCAGGAAATGTGGCCTCATGTGTTTTGTGGGTGATTGGTGAAACTCCTTGCGTTAGAATGTGCTGGACATTAAAAGGGCCAGATAATGACTGGACAAATGACATAAAGGAAACGGGATATGGAACTGAAAAATGCAGAGATCTCACTGCTGTCTCAGCCATAAATGGAGTGAAGCTGGACAGGTATTTGGTAGTGTCTTTGTGGCTCACTTGGCTCATAATAAGTTCCTCTCTATACATCTCTCCTGCTCACTGCTGGATGCAAGGCTAAAGAGAACTTTTGGGATTGATATGGTACAGCCACTTTTGGTTTTGCTCTGGGATTTCAGTTAGGGTTTCAGATTGTGGTTTTTGTGTTCTGGGGGTACTTTTTTTTTAAGGTCATAAAACTTCATTTTTCATTAACTCGTTATCTCACAACTCTTTTTTTTTAAGTCCTTCTTCAGGCTCTTAAGTTATGTGAACTAAATTACATCCTTTAAAGTTTCAGATTTAGAGATGTGGGGATGTTTCTCATTGCACTTGAAAAACGGCTGAGGAATGATTAAATGGTAAAAGTATACAGAATTGCTGATTAAAAAGGGTACCTCTAGCCTATGGCAAAGAATCCTAAGCAATGAAAACTACACGGTTTCCTTAAGCAAAAACTGTGCTTTTGAAAAGAGATTTTTCACAACTGTAATTTTGCTAGTGATCCTTTAGTTTTTGTGGTGAAGGAACTAAACTAATTGCTTGTTTAAAAACTCGCAATGCAGAACTTCTCACTGTTGAATAGTAGTGATGATCCCAACACCAGGAGGAAGAAGGAGCATTTGCAAGAAGTCTGGCCTAGAAATGTGGCAAGAGGAGAAATGTGAAAGGCCATGTAAGAGTAAATAACTTCTAGGTCATGGGGGAGCCATCCTGGAATAGCAGAGATGGCAGCTTAAGGGGTTTTGCACATTAACCATAATATTTCTAGACTGTCTTCAGTTCTGTGCAGTTATCTTTTGGCCCTAAAAGCAAAGTCTTGGATTTGTGAACAGATTAAGCTAATGCCATCTTCTTTTCATGTCTTTGAATAGCGATTAAGGTTTTAAAGTTAAGCATATGGAATTTCAGAATTACTGGAATAAATTAGCTTTTAGCTGAGACTGGTGTACAAGGTGCTAGGGTGTAATTGTTAATTATTTCATCTCATGTTGTTTCTAAACCAAGAGAGCATTTAGGTTAACATGCCAAAAGTAAGGAGCTGCTCCGTATATCTTTTCCTTCCCTTCATTTCATGTGTGGAGTTTAAGCCTGCATTAGTGCACCCCACATGAAGCCAGTACAGTTGCGAGTTACCGGTTCTTTCTTTTGATACTGGTCATTTCCTATCATCATGCAACTGATGGTAGCTGGTGGCTGCTCCTCCGGGGCTGGGCTCTCGGAGCTGGTGGTGTGCTACTCTATCACAAGGTGGAAAACTGGGACAAAGAGACCTGCCTGAGGCAAGGGGTGGGTTTGTGGCACCATCATGAGGAAATCTGAAGATTTCCGAAATCCTGTCAAGTTGTCCCTGTATTTTTTTTTTTACTCTGGCTTTTAAAAAGACTGTCATATCGCTTTATAATCTTCTGCTGGCTAATACCCATGTCTTCAAGTCATCACATGGCTCATAGGAAACTGTTGCCATTCGTATTGTTTCACATTCTAGGTTTGGTGGATTGCACATTTATATTTGGTTTTGATCCAAAGAAAGTAACTCCTGACTAAATCTGTTCATGAACTCATGAATGCGGGTCGGTATGTTTGTTTTCTCCCGGAGTGTTCAGACTGGAACAGCAATGGCTTTCTGCTTCCCTGGGAAGTGTATCCACCAGACTGGCTTTTACATGCTTTCCTCTGTTTGCGGAGATCCTTTTCTCAAAACATTCAAGGTCTCATGTGTAAGAGCCTCTTTTCCTGATGAAAATTTGAATGACCTTAATTGCCATGTGATTTATTTGATTTTTAGTGGTAACTATTTAAAGAATGCAAATTAAGACAGAAGCTGGTCATTCTTGTTTCATTTGAGAAAGAAAAGGTATAAAACTCTAGCCATACAAATTCTGCTAATCAACTATGCTGCTTTTACTTTCTGAAACAAGCAATGATCCTTGCTCTGGGTGCTGGTGTTTTGAGATACCTTGTAATCTTAGTTTTGTGGGGTGGGTGCCTTTCTATCTGTGGGACCTTTTTTCCTGTCTAACTCTGTAATTTTTAGTGCATTTTAACAAGTGCACACAGTACTTGCTGAGGATAGAAAGTAGTGCTGAATAAAAAGAAGCATGGGTGAGGCTTTTGTTTGAAAGAAAAAAAAATAGCTGAGGAGGAAGTTCACTGCTGAAAGGGTTATTGTAATCAAGTTTATCATGGGAGCTTGCTGTTGTGTAACAGAAACTCTAGCTTGTCCATACCTGCCTTTAAGCATTACTTAATGGAGAAAGAAAACAAACCTACCAAAATATTTATGAAATTCAATCAAATCTGTTCGCAAACTCTTAAATCTTAGTGCATCATGGCAGTTCAGCTCCCTGATGGGTGAGGCCTTTTTTGGAAAGACTACATTTTTCAGAAAAGTGATATTTCTCAGAGAGCACGAGCAGTCTTAATGCTCATGCACATGTCTCTTGGTTTAATAATATTGAAACTCATTTATTCAGAAACCACTTTAACCAGGAATCATGTAATGAATGTCTTCTTCTGAAAGTAGCCTCCTAAAAGGTCTGCTGGGCACCTAATGAAAATGTCATACCTTTTGTTTATCTTTTTTTTCTTTTACTTTCTAGTAAATAGGTGCATCTGGACTGGATGTTCAGTTAGGTTTTTCTCTTGTGATTAGGTTGCTGGCTCATCCACATGCCATCTTGAATTCTGCAGTAAGACCTGCCTGTGACAATTTAATGCAATCTAATATCCCAGTACACATAGATTTTTTTTCTCTCAAAAATGCATATACATTGTTTATTGAGTCATCTTCTAAAATGGATCTTTTTTTCTATACAAAGGTCCTTTGTTGCCCCTTGCAACAATGATCAGGAGTAAGTTGGGGATTGAAGATGCAGTAGCTGTTTCAACTGAAACAGTTATCAAAGGAGAGAGGAAGAGATGCTGCCGGTGTAAATTCTGCTGATTTTCTAATTGTATCTTGACTTTTTTTTTTCCCTTATTTCCCTCTGCCCATTCACTGCAGGCAGATAACCTGGACAACCTCTTTGCCTGTCTTCAAGATGGACAAACTGATTTCATTCTCCTCTGTTAACCATTCAGTTATCCTTTCTGCTTGATGGCAGGCCTATGAAGTAGCAACTTTAATTGCATGCTTGGCCTCTTTATGTCTTTTCTAGTGGAAGAAATCTCACAAGCTGCATATTTCTTAGCAGTTATCTACATGGAGTTGAAGCAGTTTCACCTGTCTTTGTGCTTTTTGTCATTTGGTTACCTTTTAATAATTCCAGGCACACCCTCTCGCAGTTACATCAGCATCTGTATGTGATTCATGGATATCAGGGTTTGAAGAAATGTATCCACTCCTTTAGTCCACATAAAAATGGCTGCATCAGGTTGGGCTTGAGGCTTGTTGAATCTGGTCTGTTTCTCGTAGTGATCTAGGATAGGATGAGGAACAGGGTGCTGTGGTTCTCCTCAATATACTTTCACACTCGTCAGCAGTCCACAGGTTTGGTAAAGCAGTGGTAACACTGCTTATGGTATCATAGAATGATATGAGTTAGAAGGGACTCCTGAAGATTCCCTTTAAGCATTTGTATGTCTTTTCTGTGTAACCTATGCTCTGGTAAAAAAGGCATTCATGAAGAGACTGCACAGAATCAAACTGCAACAGACTACATTGGTTTTTTTTTTCCAGCTAGGTTTAGTGAGTGTTGCTTATCTTTTAAAGTTTGTATTCATAGTAATATACAGTGTTAAAGCACATTTAATCTGTGTGTGATGGCTGTTGCATTAATTTGCTGCTATTCGAGCAGGTGATGGTCCCTGAGAGGTAGATGGCAGTTAAGCAGAGGAAGGGAAAAAATGTTTAAAAAATAGGCATCAGCAAGGTTTATTGGTGTGTGTTTGTGTGGGAGATAGCAAGGTTGGGAGTACCATGAGACTACACAGAAAGCACAAAGAAAATCCCCATATCTTTAGTAATGTAGGTGCTTAAGCTTGCTGACCACATTTAGGCTCTAGTTCAGAACAATTGGTTCACAAGGTCATTTCATTAAGTTTTAAATACTAATTTGGGTGTAAATTTCACAGCTGATACAGTTATTGTCTTTACTGTCAAGTCATTTGTGTAACCTGCATGCACTGTGGCTGGTATCATCCCAGCCACTGTTACGCTGCAGACAGCCAGATATATCTGAACCAGTTGAGCAGCAGAAGCAAAGTGAGGTGAACCAGGCTCAACATAGCACTTGACTGCTCATTGTTGGTACATAATGTTACCTTAAGTGATTTTAAAGCTAGCTTGGGTTCCTGGGAATGTGTGTTCCAATGCAAGCTGCATTCATAGATGTTCACACACATTAGGGCAGCCATTTGGTTCATTACTTTTACAATAAATATCTTTTGGTTTATGGATATGCCTTGCTTTACAGAAAGATTAAACCAAAATTCTGGATTATGATGCAAAAAAACCCTCTCCGACCCTCATAACTTGATGTTTTCCAAACCTTCAAGTTAAATTGATTTTTTAGTCCATTTCCTGAGGAGTTTGGTAGACTTTTTTCAAACTTAGCCTAGGTTGAATTCGTTATCTTAAAAATGGTGAAACCTTACTTGGGTTTTGGATAATTGCAAGCATATGCAAACTGTAAATGTCAAAGATTCCCAAAGATCTAGAAAAAATCAAAAATGAAAAAAAAAAAAAAAAAAAAAGTTGGCTCTTATTAGATTCCAGTATTAAATGACCATTAGAAGAATCTCTTGGGAAAGATGTCTGTACACTGCTGAACATGAGCAGCACAGGTGAAGGTAGAGCCTTAGAGAATGTGCAGATGTGGGAAGAAAGGGTTCCCAGGGTAGAAATTCAGAGGGAGAAGGATTGAGAGGAAGGGAACTGTGCTGCAAAGTACTGAAAAGAAGAGGAGGATGGAGGTAGGGGAAATATGAAAGGGAGAATTTAAAATGACTGTGTAATTAATTATTTTCAGAAAGGATAGCACAGTATCATCATGAAGTCAACTGAACTGTAAATATATAAGTAATGCTTGCTGACATATTATCCTGATACAAGAGAAGGAAATGGCCTATGCAGTCATCCAAGAAGAGAGTCAGTCAGACCACATGTAAAACAAGAAGCTATGAAGCCTCCAAATTAATTTAGACAGCCAGTCAATGCATAGTATTTCTACTTGTTGACCAGCAACATTCTGATATTGTACAAACAAGTAGAAGAGGCTGCAGTCGGCTTACCTAGAACAATTACCTATTACTGTGATGTGATTATCATGCAAATAGTCTGGCTCATCTGCTTCTGAAAACCAGCTTGTTCTTTTCTAATACAGGTGAAAAATGTCATGTAACTTTGAAAGATAAAGGCTACCAATTTAAGTAGTCTAATGAATATGTATCATAATGGAAATCTTGTTCTAGACACTTCTTCACCAACTCAACAGTGTGCATTTTGCTCTCCTATGTTCAGCTGAAGTCAGCCAGGGTGAGGAGGGGAAGAAAAGATAAAAGTATGCTCAAGTAGTACAAATCTTCTGTACAGCTTTCTGGAGAAGACCTGCAGCAGCCTTATTTGTCAGATGTGGGAATAAGATACAAAGATTTTAAAGACAAAGCTGTTAAGAAAAGTTCTCAGTAACCTCTGTACTCAATCTGAAGGAGTTACAGACTCTGTCAGCACTGTTGATCAGGCTTGAAGAAATCTCAGGTTGCGAAACATCTGAAAAGACTAGCAGGTGCATAACTTTAAAAGGATTTTCTGTCAGTCTTCCTGAAATTATTAAGTGCCCTCAAGGGTTTGTAACTGAGTTTTATATGTGGAATGTTTCCCGGGTTCTCGAAACAAGGTGAGAGCTCAGTAACACTATGTGCTGATGGACAGGGGAGTTGTCCTAATATTTAGTGTAGAAATGCAGCTTGTATTTTTTAATTTATGATTGGATAAGTGAAAGTTATACTTGGAGAGCATGCGGCATATGATCTAACACTGTCCTCTCTTGTCCAAGGACTCCTCCCCTGGGGTTTAATCATGGGGTGCTGGAGGCAGAATTTTTTCAAGTGAAGCAGGGAGTCCTCAGCTCTGGATCTGGCTTTCCTAGTTGATTTGCGGGTTGACTTTCAATGCAACTTGTTTTATCAGGTTCTTTTCTTTTGGCAGAGATACAGAGCTGGGTGAAAGGTGATAATTTTTATTAATTTTGAGGTTGCTTGTTTACAGTATTTTGCTTTTTCTTAATATTGTGCTAACAATGTACTATGCTGGTTGTGTGGAATTTGAGTGTTCTTCTGTTTTAACCGACCCAGTATCTGTGAGACTTTGTAGAACAAGAGATCTGCACAGTGAACTCACAGTTCTCTCAGAATTGAGGAGAGTACAAGCAGGCTATGTGGTGACTGGGGAAAATTATCAGTGCTTGATTACTGAAGTAAATCCCCTCAGTCCTCAACCTTTCAGCCTTCAGCCCTTTGTTATGGTGTATCTGACTGAGATGTGATCTTGTGCTGGATCCAACTTATGCTTTCAGTTTACAGTTCAAGAGATTACTGCATACTGGAAGCTTTGTGTTTGGTTCAACTTGCATTGTCATGACTTAGTGCTGTGTTGTAGAAACGTGAGTACTATAGAGTGTTTTTGAGCTTAGGGAGGTAAGTCCTGGAAAGTAGCAATTGATTTGGTGGATCTTTATAGTGGTTTAATATCCTCTGCCTAGATCTGCACATCCCAGTTGTGTTTACATCTTTGTGTAAACACACATAAATGAAGAACAGATTTTGTCTGTTAACACTTTTCTAAAATCAGCCAAGTGATAGCTCTTGGTATTTTACTTGTGATTTTTACACCATGTGTGTTTGCTCCTGAAAAAGAGAGGTTGTGGCTGCCCCATCCCTGGCAGTGTTCAAGGCCAGGTTGGACAGGGCTTTGGACAACCTGGTCTAGTGGAAGTTGTCCCTGCCCATGGCAGGGGTTTGGAACCAGCTTTAGGGTCCCTTCCAGGCCAAACCATTCTATGATTCTCTATAAAAAAAAAAAAAAAAAAAAAAAAGGATGTCAGTTGTCATTTTAAAGCAGAAGCATTTTCTAGCCATTTTGAAAAAGATCTGTATTTGCCTTATCTAAATTCCATACCAAAGCTTTGAAACAGCAGTCAGTGCTGGGTATGAGGAAGAAAGGATGATTCACTAGTGCCTATAAAGGGAAAGCTCTCTACTTACCCTGACACAGTGAGAGAAGCTCAGGTAGAAGTTGACGTAAGTGTCTACCTTGAGTTCTCAACTTAAGAGTTATATTCCTTAAAGTAACTCTGTGCTAAATTAGACTGTTCAGATAACTTCACTGGTGATAGTTTAACATTTGAGAATGGGAATGCTTCAAATGACTGAATTCCCAGTGTCTTAATTTATTTTCATCTGTGATATATTATTGAGAAGCTACTAATTCAACTGCTTTTCATTAAAGGGAAAAATGTATTTCCTTTATATCTAATTAGGAACAGTATTTATGTAATGCTTTTGTTAAATCATCTGGGACTTTAATTTTTCTCCAGATATGCTCGAGAGAAGTTACATATAATGCAGGTTTTGTTCCAGGATTGTTTTGTTATTCAATTTAGCACTGCTTTTTAAGAGGAATGGAAAGTGCTGTGAGCCTCGTCTTCTGTAGAAGTCTGGTAATGCGTGTTTTTCTTGTTTCTCAAGGTAGTCCTGCAGCAGTCTGAGCCAATTTTAAACACTGTTTAGAACAACATATAATGAACATGATACAACTTCCTAACTGTTACAAGAAGTTGCATGTGTAATAGTAAGTAAGTGACAGAGGAATTATTCATTTGCTTAAGCATGTGTTCACACAATTAAGCAAGTCTGAACTGCAGTCTGAGGAGAGATCATTTAAAAAAAGAAAAGGAAATGCTGGGAATCATTCAAAACAATAAAACTTGAGCACTGGCTACACAGCTCATATTAAAATAGATGAAACCAAATGCATGAATAAAAAGATGTTATTTCAGTCCTCTTGTTGTAAACATGATTGTTCTGATTTTAATCAGGTCTAGAAAAAAAAAATTCAACCAAACAGAAGCCTGAATTCACTCTTGTTCACGAAGTCTTGAACCTGTGTCCAAAGTGTAAACCCCTGCTAAAATTCTATGAAAGCAAAATGCCTTATGCACAGACTCACTTGATAAAACTTAAATACACGATAAAGTGCTCTGCTGAATTAGAACCACCAACTAGAGCAAAAAAAGTATTACTTTTTATATATTGAAAATGGTGAAGTAGCCCAAAAAACCTGAAAGTTACTGCTGTAAGAGGTAAATTAAGTAACAATTTAAAATACTGAGAATTACGAATGTTTAATAAAACAGTTTAGGTATTAAGAAATGAGGGTCAAATCTTACAGCCCATACTTATGCAAACTGCAGGTCCTGCCGAGTTCATTATGAATAAGCATGTCAAAATCTGTCTGTAAATTGTATTCCTCTCTAGCACGAAAAGCTCAGGAGAAATTGGGAGAACTTTCTTCATGCAGTCAATAATTTTGGAAAGAAAATCACAGGTTTATTGTCATGAATTAATGTTCAAACATGAAAGGTGAACGTGGGCCTGCTGCTGAAGGGGAATGGGCACATGGTCACAATGACCAAGGAGAAGGCTAAGGTGATAAATGGGTCTTTGTCTTTGATAAGAGCAGCCTTCAGCAATCCCAGGTCCTTGAAACTGATGGGAAAGTCTAGGGGAAGGCAAAGTTACCCTTCTTGGAGAAGGAGCAGATTAGGGGAATATATAAACCAACTGGACATTTGGAGGTTCATGGGCCGTGATGGGATACTACCACAAGTGCTGAGGGAGCTGGCTTGTGTCATCACAAGGCCACTGTCAATAATTTTTGAAAAGTCATGATGACTGGATGAGTGTCTTGAGGACTGGAAGAAAGCAAATATCACCTCTGTCTTCAAGAAGGACAAAAAGGAGGATCTGGGGCAGTATAGGCCCATCAGCCTCATATTGATCACATTCTTTTTGATGAATATGATAAATGAATACATAAAGATGCATTGCAGAATAACCACAGACACCAGCACAAGCTGGGGGTCTGATTGGCTGAAAAGCAGCTTTTCAGAGAAGGCCCTGGGAATTCTGGTGGATAAGACGCTGTGAAGATGAATTGTGGGCCATCAGTGTGCTCTTGTGACAAAGACCACCAGCATCATCCTGGGCTGCATTATGCTGATGATTAGTAGCCGAAGGGAGCTGATCCTCTCTGTGCAGCTCTGGTGAGGCATATCTGGAGTGCTGGACCCCTTTCTGGGCTCCCCAGTACGGTGAAGATATGGACATAGTGGAGTGAGTCCAGTAAAAGGCCATAAGGATGATTAAGGGAGTAGAGCATCTGACAAATGAGGGGAGGCTGAGAGAGCTGGGACTGTTCAGCCTGAAGATGAAAAAGATTCACATGGGGTACTATGTGATATGTACAGGACAATGTCAAGGAGGAAAACCAGATCCCCCTTAGTGGTATCCAGTGACAGGATGAAAGAAAGTGGGCACAATCTGAAATACAAGAATCCGTATAAACGTACAGAAAGGCAAAACCTTTTTTCTTTTGTACAGTGAGAGTGGTGAAACACTGGAGCAGATTTTCTGTAGACCTTGTGGAGCTGCCATCCATGGAGATGCACAGAATCCAACTGGACATGGCCCTAGGTTGCCTGCTCTGGCTGACCCAAGCAGGGGCTTGGATTCAATGATTTCAAGCAGTTTCCGCCAACTTCCACCCTTTTGTGGTTCTGTGATCTCTGAACTCTTTAGAGAGTTCACCCCTAATTGCACTTGGGTTTTGTCTTTGTTTTTTGTTTTTCCAATGCTTTTCAATTTTGGAGCATCTGGAGTCATGCTGATCTCTTCACAAAAAAAAAAAATAATAGGGGATTGGTAGTTGGTCTGAGGCAACTTCCTGTTTGTTCCTTATTATTTCCTGGGCTTTAAAGCTAGCACACATTTTGCTTTTGCAGTACTGCAGTCTTGCTCTGTTCCTGAATGAGTGCTTAGTCATAGAGAGTGCTAAAAGAATCAGTATAAAAAATTCTGTATTAAATAATACAGAATTTATCATCAATAACTTAATAATAATTTAAAGCCGTTAACAAATATGGTAATAGGGCAAATATGTAACACCCTCTAACCCTTTCTTTCAGTCATGGCCTGCATATGAAGAAGTATACAACAAAATGTTTGAGCTTGCAGTGTTTTTAGAACTGCCTCGTTTTCCAGGTATAACAGACAGCTGCTTTCTTCATCCAGATATGTTGTGCATGAAGTACTTGATGGAAGCTAATTTACCTGGTAAGTATTTTCCCAGACCTGAACTGATAAAATTTTTCTTCGGTTTATTAAACTCTAGCAAAAAGACTTGAATTACTACTTTTAAAAGTGCCTGCTCTTTTCCTTCTAATTTATACCAATTTAAACTTGAACTGAAGATAATTTTTATAGAAAACACCTTCATTAAACATTTAGAGTATGTATTATAGACCCAGATATGCAGGGGCACTCCTGTCCTGGCTCTCCAAGGCTGCAGAGTGGATACTTCATTTCAGATCTGTTAGCATCCATTTGAACTAAGAGGCACTAGTTGGATTCATGTGATTTATTAACTGTAGCTAAATGATTCATGAAGTTGGGACTTGATTGCTTAGTGCTGGAATTGTCTAATATACAATATTGACTGTATATTCTATAATATTGCATATTAGCATTCATTTAAACATTAACAAGCAATGCTAGGTGACAGATCAGCTGTGCTCTCACTTGATTTCTGATTTAGTTTTGAAATCATATACCGAATAAATATTGAGTGATTTTGTTTATCCTAAAATTGTCCACATGTTGAATTGCCAAAGGAAGGCCAGTCAGTCCTTGTATGTGAACTGTCTGTTGAGCTACCATACTTCAAATACCACTGTCACTAAAGATGAGTTATACAGCAAAATAGCTTGTAAATTGACATTAAGGGGGAAAAAAAATAAAGAATTCCACAAATTAATAGTCGGGGGAAGGTATTGTCTTATTTTTCAGTTAGTTCTGTTGAGTAAAGCTACTTGGTTTTTCTGTTTGCTTACAGTTGAATGAAGAGAAGATAACCAGCAGATTTAGGACTAAAATTCCATAGTAGAAATTCTGATTTTGAAGTTTTACACCAGTGGTCTGATCACATAGAAGATCACATTATTTTCCTGATGTTGAAGTATCAGTTGAGTCAAAGAAGCTAGGAAATTTGCATTTTCAGATTTATTACAGAAAAAATCCAAAGCTTAGTACTACTGGAAAATTACTGTAGAATAATATATTGTCCTTTACTTTTTCTTGGCATCTAAGCTTTTTATCATATAGAAGCATTTTTTTTTTTTACAAATTGGAAAAGGACTATTGTTGCTGTCTAGCAATTCCTAAGAATATAAAGCAAGCTATAAATTGTCAGTGTTTCTTAGGACAATAAATAGGCCATTTTAAGTGTCTGAAATGAAAGAAAACGTACTGACAGTGTTTATAAGAGAAATTGGTTTCCAGATTTTGTTTAACTTTTACTGTTATGTACAAAAGGATTAAAAATGAGTGCCTACTGAACTCTCTGTGAGCAGCAAGAGGGTATAAAGTATAGCTGGATTAAGGTTGTACTTAGTCATACGTTGCTAACCTTTGTGGAATCTGATGGTGATGTAATCAACTCCTGTATTTCTTGCTGAACAGGAAAGGTGAGAAATTTGGGGGATTTGTATCTGTGAAAAATAAGCATAAAGTAATAACAGACTATATAAGCACCTTACTGCTGCTTTTGGAACTGCATTTGTATCTTCTTAACATAACCCACACTAGCGGGTGTGATTAGGCTCTACAGTGTAAAGCCAACTTTAACCTAGGTTTGCTTGTAATTCAGCCAGGTTTTGTCAGGGTAACAGCAAGTACTACCCTGCCATGATGAGGCTGCTGTTCATACTTAACTAGCTTCCTTCCAACTAGCCCCTGTTCCTCATTGTAGTACTGAATCCATCTTTACCTGAGTGTTTAGCCAATGTGCAGGAAAAAGTTTTTGGCTTTTGTCATTTTTTGAAACTATATCTATGCAGATTTAAGATAGCTTCAACCCAAGACTGTTCATGATGGTCTAACAACATCATTTGAGTAACATCAAAACGCTATTAAAAATTTGATATTTCCCCCCCCCCATGTGACTATATAATAAATTACAACTGTTTTCCATGTAAACACAGTGAAGGTTACCCAGTACTTTTACAAATACCCTAAATAGAATCATGGAATAGATATATTTCTCAACCTAAAAAAATGTTGTCTAATGGTCATGAAAGACCATTAAAAAAGACATTCTTTCCTCACACATGACCAAAATATTTGGACTGTAAAAGTATTTCTAGCTTGTCTGAACTTACTAATTTTATGATTTTATTTACTTGAATCAGATGAATTGCACAATTGGACTTGTCGAGTGGTGAAAAAGATTGGTATCGGAGATGTGGATTTCCTGACCCTTGTGCCTGGAAATAAGTCAACAAGAAAAGTGAAATACGATGTTCTTGCTGCAGCAGTTATTGTAGTTGTGCTCAAATTATTGTTTTTATTAGATGATAAGTACGAATGGTAAGTGTGCAGGAAAATCCACAGCAAAGCCCAGATTTCCAATAGTGCAAATGATTGTCTTGGGTCATTCTTTAGTAATATTAATTATTAATATTAATTTATTTAGTAATGTTAAGTTTATAATATTTGAATTTCCGTTAAGTTCAGTAGCATAAAACATACACCTGAGGGCATTTTAGACATGCAATATTCCTTATTTTAAAAAATCATCAGTTTGAATCTGAAACTTGGTTAAAATTAGAATGTGATTTTTGTCGGTTGTATTTGAACTTCATGTGAAAAGTGCAATATTTGGATCTGATTTTTTTTTTTGCAGGTTACTTTCAGACTTTGCTGGAGAAAGAAATAAAAATAGCAAAGAAGGTACATAAATATTCTAGTGGAATCAGTCTCATGATTTTGTAAATGAAATAAATTTGTAATCAGACTTAGAAAGTCTTGTCTTATTGATTATTAAAATGGGATTTTGTCATTTATTCTTTTAGGGCAAATCTTTATTCAAAGAAAACAGTAGATCCTATTAATGTAAAATGACCCCAGTTTACCTGCATAATTCTTATTGTACTGATAGGGGCATTTGGTGCTCACTTTGCCCAGTACCTTTCTGCTTCTCCTTGTGCATGTTTGCCTCTTGTTTTAGAATTTTATGCATGCTAGGTGAAGATGAATGGATATGCAGTAAAGACAGAGCACACTTTGATCATAAATAGCAGATACTTATTAGGGGCATCAAACCATGTTTATGATAAAATCCAAACTTGTTTAGTCTTGTTAAATAAAATGTCTTAGTGTGTAACATATTTCAGATGTAATCTATTTTCTTAGTCCAAATAATCCTGAGAGAGTGTGGAAAAGCTAGCAGCAATTAAGATAGAGAAGATAATGGTGTGAACATAGTTCTTGGAGGGCAGAAAGACCAAATCAAAGATTAGAAACCCTCGGGAAGATGTTCCGTGGCCTGATCCAGATCACAGTTGAAGATAAGGTCAAAGATGTGTTACAGTGCTTTATCTTTCAAGCTTTCTATCTAGGTTTGGGCTCATTTTGACCCTTCTGTCACTTTTAAAAATTTAAGTCAATAATAAAAGCGGTGTTAGCCACGCGTGAGCCCAATTACTGCTGTATCTGGAGATAGGCATCACTGTTTTAACTAAAACCAGTAATTCTCATTTTCTAGGGGATACACAAACTTATTTTGGTTTTCTTCCCTCCCCCCCTTTCATTTCCCTTGAAAACTTGAAGTACGCAATAGTGACATGAGTAGAAGTTGTGCAACTGCTAACAAGCTGAGGCTCAGAGCCATTAATGTCTTAATGGGGTTTCTCCTTTAATAACAAGTCTCGTTGCCCTTGGGAATTAACAGCTCATTCTTTGCCCACTTTTTTACTTTAAAGTCTGCTGGTGCAGAATGATCCATATGCTGTGTTATGTTGTCCTTATCCTTAACATGTTGGGGTGATAGTGAGCAGCTGCGCAGAGGAGCTGAGGTGAGAATTTCTGTTAGAGCCGTAGTTAGTGCCAGAGCTCAAAACTGCCTCTGGCATTTTCCTAAAGTTAGCATGCCGAAACGAATAATGGTTAATACTGAGTTTTAAAGATCCAATTTATGTTGGCTCCATTCTCAATATAACTGTAATTCTCTAGTATTTTGGTGTTTTTTTTTTTTTTTTTAATTAAAATCTAGTATTTCAGCTCCTACAGTTTTTCAGGACTGGCTGGAAGCTGTGCAGTAGATAGCTGTAGTTCCCTAGTGTGTTTGTGTATGTTCTATGAACTCTACATATACACAGTACAATGTTCAAATAAAACATGTGACTGAGATCTGTATGAGCATGCATGTGTCACAGAGCTGTGCAATTTCCACTCAGCTCAGCTCTATGAACATCAGACTTGCAGTACTGGCCAGGCAGACGGTTGTTACAGTGTATCATCATGCCTCTGATAATAGTTTTGTTTGAGACAGATGCTTAATGAAGTTCATATGAAGCTTAATAAAAATTTCCACCACCCCTAAACTGTACTCGCAGCACTTTAAGAGGACTTACTGTAAGCTATGGGTTTAAGGAGTTCATAAAAGAAGTTGTATCCATACCTTTTAACAACTATGGAAGGTTTAACAACTATGGAAGGGTCTTTCCTCCCTTCGTTTGCCTGGGTTTTTTTGAGTCCATCTGTACTTCTAGCATCTTAGACATCCTTTGGCAGGATAACCCAAATAGCAAAAATGCAGATAATACAAAACATCTATAAGCTTGATTGTAAGAAAATATATTCACCTTTAAAACAGTTTAAACAGCTCGCTGGCAAAGCTAAAGATGATGCAAGCATCATATGCAGTGCAGCTGGGGTGATGGGGAAATGCAAAACTCAGTTAATTCACAATGCAGATAATCCACCCACAGGTAATAAGAGTTGATTATATTTTAAATATATAAATCTACACCATAGTTCTATTTGGAATTATTTTACTGTACCCAGTTGGTCTACTTCAGCCCTGTGTGTCTTTGGAGCATCTATGATAAATGTGCTACTAGAATGCCATATGCCTTAATGGTTTTGCATGCGCTGGTGAATGTTTGTTCACCTATCAGTGGGTGACTTTCCTGTACTCAAAAACATGGAGGCTGATGCAAACTGAATACAGTTGTCCAGTTTATCTTTCCAGCCCTGTCCAGTGTCATGGAGAGTAGAAGAGAGTGGAGAGATGATGTTGGATATTTTGCATCTGAGCTTGTTTAGATGTTATTTCTTTAAACCTAAGCTTGATGTATGGTTTTATTAATCCCTTGAAGTCAGCCTTCAAACAGGTGAAGGCAACCTCACACTCTGGAGGTTTAGTTCATTTGGTAGAAATGAGTTTCTAGGCTTGATTTTCAGAAAGGAGGGAAAAGGCTTGAATTATACTGAATCTATGATATCTGTTCTAAGCTAAGGGGCTTCTTTGCACTCCTTATGACAAGTAGTTCTTTCACTGCGTTTCTGTTTCTTACAAAATTGTTAGATCAAGAATGTTTTCTTTAAGCACATCGAATTCAGGATAGGTTTGTTAACAGGTGGAAAACCCACAGTCTAACTGCGTGGAGACCACCATCTGTGAACTACACATTTCTTTCACTTCTTCCCAACATAAAATATGCATGTTTTATTCAGGTGCCCCGTATTTTGAGTTCAAAAAGTGGTACAAGGTGATAAAATGTTCCTTGGATGAGAAGCAAAAGAAATTAGATGAAGAAAGAGCCAAGTAAGAGGTTTTTAAGTACTTTTTTAAAGTACAGTTCTACATTAAATCCTGACCCCAACAGAAATTAAAAAGGTTAGGAATTTGCTCCACATTCCCATTCACCAAGCTTGGGTGAATAGCATGATTAAATCCCTATCTTAAATTTCTATTTACACTCATAGTGTTTATCCAGCATATTAATTAAATGCTCACTTTCTGTGACAAGTAGGTTATACAGCTGAAAAATCAACATATTTCAGTTTGTCTACTCTGAAGAAATTACTTTCTACATGTGCTGGGGGGTAGCAGCTTTTAATAGCACTAACCATTAGATTATTTTGATTTAAATTTAATAGCCCTAGAAATATTTGTAAGAAATTGCTGCTCTTTTATTTGCTCCACTTGCTTTCTTAACAGTTCTTACGTCTCTTACTGGTAGGTATTTGTGGAGATGTGAAAAGCCACTCTTTTATTCAGACAAAGTGAAATCTAAAGTTCTGAAGAGAAGACGTAAGTAAATTTTGCTTCTTCCCAGCAGTACAGAAATCTGCTCTAACTTTTCCCACCATAGAAAACCTGCAGCTCTGACTGATAACATTTACATCTTAAAATACTTTCTCTTCTCTCTTTCATCTCTGGGTACAATTACGGTACTTCTGTTTTACAACCTGTGGCTGGAATTCTTAAAACAGACTTTTTCCTCATGCTCAACTGAAACTGCCTTTGCCAGTCTTCCTAATGACCTACTGAACCACATCTCAAAATGAGTAGTCTGTACCCATTTTCACTGGTTTGTCCGCTGCCCTTTTATAGCTGTGAGCTTTGTGAATTGTTATTGCTGTTCTGTAACTTTCCTGTCCCTTTTCGTCTTTACTTTCTCATATCCTTTAGTATGGATATCCCAGGATGTCCTTTGGTAGATCTTGCATGTCCCTCTTCTCTCCCTCTCCTTCTTGCAGTCTTGTATAGGAAGTGAGGAAGACTTCATAGAATCATAGAATAGTTAGGGCTGGAAAGTACCTTAAGATCATCTAGTTCCAACTCCCCTGCCCTGGGCAGGGACACCTCCCACTAAACCATGTCACCCAAGGCTATGTCCACCCTGGCCTTGAACACTGACAGTGATGGAGCATTCACAACTTCCTTGGGCAACCCATTCCAGTGCCTCACCACCCTTACAGT
>JASSUY010039309.1:0-12320 GCA_032466535.1 Forpus xanthops | reverse complement strand
CACTGGTGTTATCAGCACTGTTCCTAAGCTGAAAAATCCATAACACAGTGCTACACCAGCTACTGCTTAAAGAAAAAATGACTGCTGCTGCTGAACCCATGACAAAGAGTCACACGGCAAGAGTAGCAGCTAGATACAAGTACTCACTTTGCTTCTTTCTTCATAGTATTTTGGACAAAACTTGTGCCACAACCCTCCAGAGAATGGGAAAATGGCTCCATTCCTCTCCTCCCTGGTCCCCAAAAAGGCATAGGAAATTCATTTTCTAAATCACTATGCTACTATTGTGGTGGCCTTGATAAAAATGAAAGTTCAAATAAGCAATTAATGCTTTCAGAATATATTTTTTTTAAGTAATTGCAAATGAAAAGGACTTTGCCACTGTTTCATCTAAGCATAGCAGCAATCAATAGTTATATTTTTTGGAAGCACAAAAGTAAAAGATGAAATTTCTGTCCCTGGAAAAGTAAAAGAAGAAGCATGGGAAAATAAACCATTTTATGCTATTAAGGAAGTTTAATGTTTGTCTTTAGTAGAGAACTGTTCCCAAATCCTACCTTCTCAAGTGAAAGGGATCTTTTTTTTTTTTTTTCTATTAGGTTATGTAAAACAATCATTCTATTTGTTAGTAAAATTGTCATCTTTAAAGGAGAATGATATTCCCGTTAATCCAGCCTTGTATGGATATTTAAGTATCTGTCTGGTTTGTGTTGAACTTCCCTTCCTTTAATACCTTCTCATCTTGTGTTAAATTCTGCAAAAACTGGTGAGTTTTCTACTTGGGGAGTGCTGGTGAAGAACCATTCCTGGCAGTGTTCAAGGCCTGGTTGGATAGGGCTTTGAGCAGCCTTGTCTAGTGGTCAGTGACCCTGGCCATGGCTGAGGGGTTGGAACTGGATCTTTAAGGTCCCTTTCAACCCAAACTATTCTGCGATTATATGACCATGGCCAGAGACAGGCAAAAGCTCTGCTGAGTGAGTGTAGGGGTTCAGCAGCATTTACTCCAGGGAATAGGAACTATCTGAACTCTCTGGGTAATGTAGATATGGCTTCTGGATCATGCACCAAATATCAGTTTGACATTTGTTGTATCATGAAACTCTAATCCAGATGAGGAAAGTACCAGTGAGTATCGGTGAGAGATGAACTTGGCTTAGAATCTCCTAAGCTTCTCATGTATGCAGTTGAAGGGTGTTTTCTGGAAAGGAGGTCAAGTTGCATTAATGTGAAATGAGATTTCATTAGTGCATTGAATAACATCTTAAAACTTTATCTGTTTGTACTTCTAAATGGCATGCTCAGGAGAGCAGTAGCCCCAACAGAGTCTTAGTAGTGCATTCCTGATTTTTAAAACATTAAATATTCCCCTTGAAAATAACTGGGTTTACATTTTATGCAGTCTTGTCTGCCCGACAGTGGATTTATTTGCTTATCTTTATTTTCCTTTTCATATAACCTTTCACATATCCACTGTGAAAGAAATGGGTTGGAATAATGTAAGCACAGTGTTATATTACAAGAGCTTTGGTTGTATGGATTCATTCTTTAGTATGAATAAGAACTTTTTTTTTTGAAGGGAGGAGAAGTAATAATCCTTTTACCACAAATTTGCGTAAATCTTACGCACACACTGAATGAGTGGATATTTCAGTGTATGTTGGTGTGAATAATCTTTCATGCAAAGTCTGTTTTTAAGCCTACATTTTCATATGTAATATATTAAAATGTTAATGGCAAACTGTCATAGCCTTCATGAAACAAGATTTGAATTAAAATTCTTACCAGTTAAATTTCCCATTATATCATTTGCAATGCAAGTAGTTAATTATACATCTGACACTTACTTAACTTTGGAAAACAACATCTACTCCCTTAAATATGAGGGTTTTTCCTATGCAAGTGTGTGTATGTATAACAGAACTAAAAACAAACTTACAAATTCTCTTTCTCCAAAAATCAGCATGGTCTAACTGGGACTACTGAAATGCTTTAGTCCTAGGGCTAAAGCATGATTTCAGTGTGGGCAAACCTGAGATCAGTCAAATGGTTGGTGAAACGCTTTTATATTTGCTTGTATTTTAAAACTTTCAACTTTAAATGGGATCTAAATTGATGTGGTATGGAAGCCTTTAGGTGAAAGGAGGCTTTATGGTTGGACTCAATTTTCAAGGTCTCTTCCAACCTAAATAATTCAGTGAGCCTACATATGATTAGGTATTACAATGTGTGAAAATGTTGAGAAAAATGGATTTCCCTTATTACGTCTAAAATTAAAACTACTTGGTGTTTTGGTTTTTTTTTAGCTCTTCAGAGATGCTCTTAGTGTAAATAGCACAAAATGGGGCAGAAATGTTTAGGCACTCTTGTGAAAAGTGTAACTCCAATTAATAAGTGCTTTGCAATATCATGTAATTATGCATTTGCTTCAGAATACACAGTATCACTAATCTGCCCCCCAATGAAAACCGAGATTTGATGCCTAAATTGCCATAAAAGCTGTATTTTCTGAATCTCAGGGGCATAGTAAAATGTCTTAATTCATATTAGCCAAAAAAAAGCAGATTTGGTTCAACCCAAGATTTCTCAATGAAGTTTGAATTTACACAACGCACTGAGTTGTGGGGACAGCTGGTTTGTTCTGATGCTGCTGAAATGTCTCATTTAATTTAGTTTCTGTAAGAAGTCGCTGGCAGCTTTCAGGGATTGTGAGGTAGGGCAGAGGATGGGATGTACAGCATGAGAGACCTAGTTTCACATTTCCAATCTGCCAGACTTCAGGAGGCTTCAAACAAAGACTCCATTCCCTAAAGTGCAGCTTGCATGGCACTGCAGGATGGGTCCGTCTGTTCCTCCCGTTTGAGGTAAAATGTAAATGCATGTTGGGCCAGAGGGAGCTAGCAAATGACTCTATAGTCTGGTAATTAGCACAGTTGCTTGTAAATTGGGACAGACAGATTCCAGTCCTTGTTCTGGTGAATATTTAGGACCGCTGCTCTGAATCAGACAGAAGGGAAATTTTAAACCCTGCTTCTCCACATCCCAGGGCAATATAGTACCTAGTAAGCCAGAAGATGCATAGGACTTACGGGGAATAACAACTGAATCCCCATACCAATGTAAAAGGCTGTTTAAAAAATTGAAACAACTGAATTTTATACTGTTTTAAACTTACCACTTTTACTGAAAACATATTTGAGGCTAACCCAGAACAGAATATTTTTCCAGCCTAAGTTGCTGAACGTCTGTCTTCTGTGTCATCTATTCAGTCTGACACTTCTTACCAGCAAGTTCAGTCTGTTACCATTATATGCTCCATCAATAAAATCACCTCATCATTTTCATTAATATTCTCACCATGAAAGCTACAAAATAATTAAGCAGAAGGCTGCTATAGCACTTAACTTCTTTCTGTTGCCCTGGTCAGTATTTGTCCCAGTGTTTCCTATGTTACTCCATTGACTTGAACATAGTTCCTCTTTCTTGTTCTAGACAGGTAATTTACATTTAGGACACAAAGGAAATGGACAAGAAATGATGGGTTATAAACCCATGGCATAGTGTCAGCAAGAGGAGAAGGGACCCTACAGAGGGTGTGGGCAAGGACTAGAGAACAGAGCCTGGGGTGGCTGCATTGGATAGTCTTACAGATTTTAAAAATAGGGTAATGTAGCATTCATTTTTCACACTTTGCTATATTTGCTAAAAGCTGGTATTGGTAAAAGGATGTATTGGTTATGATAGTAATTCACAGTGCAAGAAGCTATACAGGCTTTTCTGTCTGCACCATCTCTGAACATGTCTTGGTCTGGTCCTGTCCTTCAGAGTTTTGCAGGAGTGGGTCCCGCCACAGAATTGATGTTGAAAACCAGAATTGTGATTTATGTTGTTGGTAAAATGTACAGTTTTCCTCTAATTGAAATGGAATATATAAATGCTAGCTAAATGCTAACTAAATGTAATTTAAGGAGCTTTATTTTTTTCTCCCTTTTCAGATCATGTGGTCATCTGGCTCATTATTCCAGAGAAGAGGACTTTCCCCAGAGTTACCATTTTGTACTAAGGTTATTCTCCTTTCTTCTGAGGATACAGCCCTCTTATATCCATGATGAGGTCTGTTTGATAGAACACAAACTTTTCAAAAAAAAACTCTATAAAAAGCTAAAATACAGCACTGGCCTAAGGAAGTAAAAAGGCCTAAAAGTAACATTATATTAAAACCATGTAAATGAGTTGGTTCAATCCCAAACCTGATATTACACCTACGGTGGAACTGATCCTTTTCCTGCCTGCAGATTTTTTGTTAAGATTGTACTGCTGAGACCTACTCCTGTATTTTAGTTATAGTGTCATTTTATCTGTAACTGAAGTCACTGGTTTCCAGCTGGGGAAGTTACCAAGGAAACTGTTTATTGCTATTTATTCCCTCACTTTGCATCAGAGCCAACAGGAAGCTATGAAATTACCATGTTTTTTGGCAGTTATACATGCTTCAAGTGTACTGGACAGCACGTTGGCATCTAATTACATTGTGAGACTTTGCAACTAAGATATCTATTTCTAGAAAGTAATGTTTACTTTGTTTTGAAATAGTGTGTTAACAAATAAAAGGAGTAGTTTGTTGATGCTTTCACTGCAGTGAGTTTTTTAGTCATTGTTTCTAAACATGCTGTTGTGGAGCAACTCTGGCACTGCTTTCTGCATTTCCTTGCATCCTGTATATCTCCCAGTCTCTTGATATGCCTGAGCCTCTCATTCAGGTTCGTTTCACTCCAGGGCTTCACAGAGTTTGCAGCTGCTTTCATATCTTTTGTACCTCTTATACCTCTATATACTGTCCATCCTGTTTCTTGTGCAGTGGTATCTGCCAGGTCCTCCTGTCATTCTTTTGTAAAGCTATTGTCATTTAAATTTCTTCTGACCACTTTATAACTCAGCATCTTCAGCGGCTTGCACCTCAGACATTCTACCAGTTCTCATGCTCGGTATTATTTATGCACTGTGGTTTTAAACTGTCCCAGACAATGTGTAAATGAAGTTGGGTGCTGCCACTAAATTAAAGACACCATAACATATGTATATGTTGAACAGAGATGTTGAGTAGATACCCAGAAGAATAATGCTGCTTTCAGTTGAATGAAATAAAATTCAGCAACTCCAGCAATCAGTACGGGCAGAGTACAGAAGTTGCCAAATACATTTGATCAAAACCAAAATCAGTAGCTGTCTAAGTATTATTATAGACAAGAAAAATGGTGCCTGTAGACTTTACAAAGGGTAATGTCTTCCTTCCTGAGCCAAGTGCTTCAGTGAGATGCAATATGGGAAGGTAAACAGTTCAGTGAGTAGAGTCTAACGGAAGTCTTTAAAATCTATTGCTGTTCAATCCATGAAGCCATTGTCTAAAAATTTAGAACAGGTGAATGATAGGAAAGATGTGCTGCTCTACCTGTCTGGAGCAAAGTAATAAAGTAGTATGCCAAGCACAGGCAGAGCAAACAAGACTATTAAAGATAAGTTGTCACAGTTACTTCAAAATGCTGACAAACCAGGAGGCTTTGCCTGTTCAGTGGAGGCAGGAGGTAAGTAAGAATGGTATCCTGATTTAAGGTGACAGAAAAGACAGTTTGGGTGAAAGTGTTTACCTTTTCGGATATTTTATATAGTTATTGTAGAATAGGGATTTAGAGGAAGAGTCCCAAAAAGTGATTGTAACATGCAGATGAGAAGTTATAGTTTTAACCATACAGAGGTAAACTGTACTTGATGGTGGAAAAAGAAAGAGTAGACTGGGTTGCTGCTTGTTGGATGTGTTAAGGACTTTATAAATGGGTACACTTTAGTAAAATCTACTGCCACATTATGTGTACATACCTCAGACTTCTAATGAGATGTGTCTTGGACTGATGTTTACATGAATGGACTCAGAATATATCCATTTGAGGCTCATGTTGTGTCTGGTGATTGTATTTTAAAATTAGTCATTATGTATTATGTTTGACCTCACCTGAGGGACTTGCTAAATTTTGTAAATATTTGGCAAAATTACACACTGTTCTTGTTCTAGATGGGTGCTTGACTTAAAAATACACAGAAGGGTAATACACATTGTCACAGTGCTTGCTCAAGTGACTGAAAGTGTCTCATTCTTTTTACTGTAATATCTGTTAAATGTTTGAATTAACTGTCTAAAAGACACCTTGTTATACTTAAAGGATTCATTTAATTCAAAAGTCTTTATTTGAAAGACTTATGCACTTAATTATAGGTATGCCTTTCTCTTAAAACTACTGTAGTAGTAAAATCTGAGCTTCATAAATTAAAAATACTGTGTTCATTGTTACATTGTTACAAAAGTAAAAAAGCTGCCTTAGATGTTAGAATAAATTAAGGCTGTACTTTAATAAACTGGAATAGAGCTTGCAGTTAATCATCAAGAGCCATGTGCCTTCTGGACACATAGGTTAAGAGTCAGATTTAAAAGTAAAGGGTGTGCCCCTAAAATACTTAATATTAGTTCTATCCAGTTTAATCAATCAACACTTACATTGGAGTAAATGATGTTGAAGAAGCTGACAAGCCACAAGAGTGCCATATCTTCAGTGAAGTGTAGTTGAGCATTCTTGGGACAACTACTTTGAGTCCAGTTAATATAACCCTGAGGTGGAGCTGTGCTGGTTGAACAGACAGCTACCGGTGTATCGCTGAGGGGTAGGGTGTCTGCCACAGCCCAGCCCTTCTAACCACCTCCTCTATCTGCTTCTAAATTACAGCTCCTTTCTATAACTATTTGCTGAAAATGTCTAGGTAAAGCTCAGCTTTCTGATAGCTACTTTTTTGTACTTCTTCCCGTGGAAATTTTAAGTAAAGAGACTCCGTTTTGTTTCCTACTCTAAAAGTTGAATGAGTTCTTAAGTATATAGATAAAGGCAAGTGGGTTGTTTTAGATTAAACTTTTAAAACAATGTATGTTGCGAAGACTTAGAATAAATAATTATTAACTTGGACAATAGCAAATCAGTTATTCTGAGACCTAGATGTGCCTTCTGAAGGGAATTTAGGCTTTTTTCTAGTGTGTGTATTACATTTTAACACACTGCTTTTTTCTGTCTTAAAGAGTACAAAAATAGCCTTGCTTTATGAATTCTCCCAAATAACCTTTCTGTTGTTTCAGTGGAGATATAGAATCACAAAAACAGTTTGGGTTGGAAGGGACCTTAAAGCTCATGTAGTTCCAGCCCCTTGCCATGGGCAGGGAATCTTCCACTAAACTAGGGTGCTCAAAGCCCCATTCGACCTGGCCATGAATATATATTTATGAATATAGAGATGAAAATGACAGATATCTCCTTTTCTTTTGAAAGGTACAGCCTTCGGCAGGATAGATATTTTACCTTACTAGTTCTTCACTACCTCAGTGTGTCTGCATTCTCAATAGCAACTTAGTCTCAGTAACATATATTTTTATTTTTAAAGCTTTTATGATTTTCCAGACATGAAGGAGGGGTGTTTGACTTTAACTTCTTACACAGAGTGAAGGCCTTGAAGCTGATGTAAGCAGAGAATGAGAAATCAGCAAAGCCCAATGCCTGCAAGCAATGCTAGTTTAATTTATTGGGCATACTGTGTTGCATGGGCTTCACTGCAATTACATATTCCCTAACCAATTTTTAGTAAGACCCCTGAAACAATTGTGTTTGGAAGATCTGAAAAAGCTTTGTGCAATGTTACAGGCAACACAGCGAGTAACTCACTTTCTAACGACTTCTTGGAAAGCTCAAAAACCTTTCCTCAAAATTACTTTCCTTCCTTTATGGACAAACAAGACTTTTGCTGATGGTCCTGAAAAATTGTTTTGGGGTATATATGGTAATTTTTTCAAGAGGATGCTTTTCCAGGGCCTGAAGCAAAAGAACCACAACCCGTGGGGCTTTTGGGAGAGCTGAGGTCTGAAAATGTTAAGTCCTCAAGGAAGTTGTCTGCTCCCTGGTTCATTTGCCCTTTCCCTGTGTCCTTTCCCCACATCACTGTGTTTGTCCTTGCACTCAATGCAGAATGCTTGCTTTCTGGTATTTCCTCTGCAGTTACTGGTCTTGTTCCTCACCTGTGAAGCTCCTTTGTTCCTGGGTCAATTGGATGAGGGAGAGAGAGCATAAAGGGGATGCCAAGATGTTGAAATAGGTGCATAAAAGAGCTTTCCTCAGTGCTGCTTGTGCTAGAAACAGTGAACAAGAGGGTGAGTAAGGATTGGCAGAACAGGAGATGATGAACGCTTGTGTCCTCATGTGAGGTTATAGCTGCCCTTGTACAACTGCTAATGGCAGCATTTCCAGAGCCAGAACACACCTTGCCAATCCTCAGCACCTACACTCTGCCTCTGGCAGTACATCAGGGAGTTCTAAAAGAAAATAGAAGCACATTCCTCTTGATAGTTTCACATAGCTGCTCTGTACTGTAAAGTATTCTGTGCTCATAGACCATCCTGTTGTCCTACGAGTGGTTTTGCTAATTGGTTGCAGACCCCACCATCACCTCCTGAGAATGCCACCATGTGTGGTTAGTGTCTGTGTTGTGATCTGTTATCTGCTTTGTATCCTGGGATGTCTCTGTGACAGCCGCAGTAGCTGGCTGATGAAGCACTGCGTATCTCTGACAGGGCTGCGCTAGTGGTGTAGAGCGCAAGGGTGAAGATGCTGCCACTTGACAGGCCCAGGGAAGAAAAGAACACCCTAAAACGATATCCAAGTGCCTCAGCTCTCAAGGTGAAGACACTGGACTGCAGAGCTAGTGAGTTCCTGGTGAGCCATTAGCTCCTCACCAGCTAGGCAGGCTTCAGGTCTGCAGGCAGGCTGATTCCTCTGCTGCTGAGCAGGACTTTTACTCTGGCCTTGGGACCACCGCTTTCAGTTTGCTCTGACGCTAGGATGTGAAGCCATCCACCTGGATCTCATCCGCACAGTAGGTCATGCTGCATTGACAGAAATTGTGGCAGAAAGTTTTTGTGTGCTTGAACTGAGCTCTGTGGCACTGCTGACTCCTAACAGGGCAATGGGGTGATATCCATGCTGTGGACCAAAGTAGATTAGGTAGAGAACAGTGTGCATTGAAAAAGCTGTCCTCTTGCTACACCGCTGTCAGCCTGCGCAGCAGGACCTGCGTGCATGCAAGTGAAACCAGGAGAAATGTAATATTAAGTAGAGACAATAAATGTTCAGTGAGACTGGATAACCTGCTGAAGATCTTGTTGATAAAATTCTAGGCTTCAGGATAACTTTGCTTTAATATATACGCTGCTGCAAAATTGATTAATTTACATTGTAGTGATTTCAGAGGGTACTCGGGCTGATGGAGCTACATCTCCTGCCCCTGAATAGTCTGTATGCTCTCAACAGTGTCTACATTATCTTTAGGGTTCAATATAGAATCAAAAGAGAATTTTAAAGAATGCCTGCAAGACTACATATGACTAAAGTGAAAAGCAAACTGTTTCTTTAACTTTTCTGTTCCTTATTTCACATGTTGGGCTTCCATTTATTTCTTTACCCTTCTTCCCCCACCCCAGCTTTTTCCAGCTTCTCTTTCCAGCTTCCTTTCCTACTGTCACTTATCTGTCTTTCCACTGTACCTGCTTTCACCTCACTTCCTCTAGTGAGTTCATGAACATCTTCATGGGTTTTTCCTTGGTTTTCTACCTGTTTGATGCCTTCAGGCTTATTCTCTGAGGGTCAGTGATCAGCTTCATGCTTGCTCTTCCTGCTCTGTCGTTAGTAACCACAGGCCTGTTGGATAAAAGCTAAAGCTTGCCTGGTGTGCTGTTAGTGGAGAGTACAGAAGATTCACTGCTCCTTACAGCAAGCTCTGCAGCAGGGCCCTCACATCTTAGGGGTTCATATTAGGTAGTCTTGTTTTGACTCCTGTATGCATTTTGTGAAATCACAAGTACGGCTACAAACCTGATGCAACTTGTTCATTGCACAGGCGTGAATGGCCAGTGAGTGTAGATGATAACAGGGATGAGATTTTAAAGCCTTATTTGTTAGGTAAGTCATCACAGTAGCTAATCCTTGTCCAGAATAAATCCCAGATAGCGATGACAAAAGATAAGACTAGGAAGAGTTGCAAGCAAGTTGAGACAGCACTTGGCCACATGGTCACAAATGGCATGTAACTTCAGTGCAGTTCCTAGTGTGTTTTGAGAGGGAGACAAGTGAAAAAGGTAAGGAGAATGCTGACAGCAGGACCAAGGCAGAGGCAAAAGGGAAGGGAATGAGAGGTGGAGAAGAGCAACGAGATTGATGTGAAAGGGTTGAGTGAAGGAAGAAGTTGGAGGGAACAGTGCAGGGCAAGGGGAGTCCAGCAGGGCACTGCTGCACCAGGCTGGCATGGCTTTATGCCCAAGCCAAAGCTCTGCTATAATCCTTTTGTGCTTCTTCCCTGATTTTATTCAGCAATGATGCAACCCAGTTGGTGACATCACAGAAATACACCTACCAGTGGTGTTACAGAGCCTAGATTGTGACTGGCAGATTAGTCAGTGGTGTCACAATCCGGTGTTTATATCATTGTCTCCTGAATGTGGAAGCGATTGCTATGTTGATAACTAGGTTTTCATCAGCGGATCAGGCTGTTAGGAAAAGCCATTCCTTTTGCAGAGGCAACAGCCTTGATTTACTTGGAATAAAATCATGTCAAATTCTAGTTAAGTGGAAGTACCAAGTGTGGCACATCATGAAGATTGTAGCAGTTTGGGTGCAATGTAAACATGTGACTGAGCTGCTGCATCTGGGTCACTTACAGGAGAGTATTATAGTTTATTGTTAGTGGAAGTATGCACGTATGCCAAAAAGCAGCGATTGTGCCTGCGCATCCCAGGATTCTACAAACAGCAGGAGGGAGTGTGAAGCACAATGAAGAACACCCAAGAATGTTACCAGTCCTTCCACAGTACTTGGCATTTTGAGCTGGTTTTATAATTTGTATTGGAAACAAAGCAAGTTATACTTGTTAGGAAAAATGACATTTTATCAGACGACAGTATTTTTTCATATGTGAGAGCAGATAAGAAATTTTCTTCAATGTAATATCAGATTTTTAAAAAGGGTTAAAAATACAGAATACCTTTAATTGCGTGTTGTAAAGACCAGTATACATCAGTTCATTTCACATCATAAGAGCAGGATCCTACTTCAGTAATGCTATTTATCTTTTGCCATCCTAGTGGCAATGTCTGCAGATCCAAACAAACGTTTTGTTTCTAGAATGCTATTTGTAATCCAGTCAGACGATATTAAGCAACTTTCAGGATTAGACCCTTAGTGAAAGTTTGTTCTATTCAGTTTCGTATTTCCTTCAGTTAGCTGCTTGAATTGTCCTCCTATAATTTTGCATTGGAGTATATCCTGTACAAATAGGGAAGAGATTCTGACCTAGAAGAAGAGACCTCTTATTAGTGTGCATACTTCTAAATTGCAGTAGCTATCTGCAGAATCTTGACATATGATAGATAGCATTGTTGCTATATGGGTTGGATTCAACTTGTTACTTAAACAACCAACCTCCCACCCTTTATTTCTCAAGGAGAAACTTAAGAGCTTTCTGATTCAAATTCACCCATGCCACTTTGGATCTATCTGATGTATTTGTAATGTTGCCGCTGTTAAACCAGAGGATTTAGATGCATTTCCAGCCGTAGCTCCATTGTAAACTTTTCTTTCTCTGCAAACCCGGGTTCACCTGTGAGGCAGGTAATGATGCTGGCATCTACTGTACTGTAGCAGTCAATGCAGTGTAAATTCACGTGCCTTGTCCCGTTTTCCTAAAACCAGGGTTAGTGCAGGAACGGTAAGGGTGTACAGGATGGGAGAGGGAGAAGGGAAACTCTTTCTTGGTGCGAAAAAGCTTCCCAGGTGCTCCCCGCGGATCTCGCCTAGGGCATTAGCCTTAGCCCCGTGAACACGTGCTGGAGGGTGAGTGAAACTGGACAGAAAAGGTGTTTTGTCTTGGGTTTTACGTAGTTTTCTACCTCAGGAAAGCAGCCTTTGACAGCGGAGAGCGCTGCCACCCCAGAGAGCCCCCAGCCGCGGAGGAGAACCTTTCCCTCCAAGTTCTACTCGTCCCTAACTTGTGCCGTGCCCAGCCTCCACAGCGCGACCCGGTTCCGCTCGGCCCCATCTCCACAGCCCGACCCGGTTCCGCTCGGCCCCATCTCCACAGCCCGACCCGGTTCCGCTCGGCTCCATCTCCACAGCCCGACCCGGTTCCGCTCGGCCCCATCGCCACAGCCCGACCCGGTTCCGCTCGGCCCCATCTCCGCGGGACGCCTC
>JASSUY010039308.1:0-27768 GCA_032466535.1 Forpus xanthops | reverse complement strand
CCAAGGTCTTCATTCTCACTGTCCCTGCATCTGCCTTCCAAGACTTGAGTGGTATGGTCAGAACATTTTCCAGTGAACTTACTCCATAGAAGAATGACCGTCATCTGTTTAGCTCTCCTGCATAGCATTGATCTGCACAAGGGTCTCCAATTAAGTTGGGATGCCTCTTGAAGTCACTCCTTGAGCTAGAGATAATCCTTATCACCACAGATATGTATGCACACCAAAAAGTTGAAATCTTAGCTAAATTATGTAGGGATTTCTTGAGCACATATAATTCTGTAGTCATGAACCTTTACCACGTTTAGGCCTATGTCACAGTCACACTTAAACTCCCTCTGAGAAGGAGTTCAGAAGGAAAAGAAGTCCTTTCTGAATCTCATGACTTAGTAGGAGGGTACCCCTGACAATTTTGTCTGACCCTGTCCTCTATGCAGTAAATAATCAAGTGTACCCATTGTCACACTTTTTCTATCAAATTTTGTTAAATCACTGGTACATATAAACAAACATATTGGTGATTCTTTCTTATGAGTGAAGTGCATCACTCCATCTGTGATATTTATTTATTAATTATCCTACCATATGTTGTTAAATGCAAACTTTTCTTAAAAAACTTTGGTCCTAAGACTGGCTTAAAAGGTTCTCCAGTTGAACTGAATCTGATCTTGCATACTAGCTCTTAGATTTCTCCTTGGATATGTACCTTAATGCCAAACTTTAGTTTATAGATCATTATGTCCCAGAGCCAGCAGCTATATGTGCTCTACCAATATATTGTGTTTCCTTACATGCTACCGAACCAGAAGTAAGAAAGCAGGTGATACTATCTGACAATTTGAAAGGAAGATAAATCCTTGCAAAAGGGAGGAGATAAACATTTCCTCTTTCTCCTTTTCCCTATCCAGAGCCACTTTTCGGAACAGGACAATGTATATTTCTGAAACCCAGAACCACTCTAAAAAGACAAATTTCTTCAGCAGCTGTTCTACAGATGAAGAAAGAATTTGTCAGAGATAATAGAGATTTGGAGATGCCCTCCATACATGCAGCTCCAAGGTTGCAGTCCTCTGAGTATCTCAACATCTTTTCCATGTGCCTCTTAGCATCATTGCATTTGCTACATCTCATACCATCACTTTACTTATCTTCCCTGATAACACAAGTGTGTGAACTTTTTTCTACTTCTTGTCTATCTTCTTTCACAGAAGAAATTGTTTAAGACAATGCATGGATTCAGTAAATTTTGCTGCTGTGTTTCTGAAATTTTGGATGCTGCTAAAGCCAGCCATGAAAGTGGCTCAGGAGTCACTGACCAGATCATGCAGCTCCTTAATGGGAGAGTGACTGTAGCATTTGAAATGTCTTCTGGGTACATCTGTCTTTCCTCACTGATTACAAAGTGGATTGTGTCAAATAATACAATGAAATAAGTGTGGTGTGTAAAGCTTCATGATATAAATATTGCATTAGCAACTTACAAAGCACTTTTCTGCTGAGCTGGGAAGAACTATTGACTGGCTATATGCCATTTTTTAGTTTTCTGACAGAAGTGCACTGCATTGGAGATAGGTGTTTTTTCCCAATTTTAACTGGAAAGTGCAGGTCCTAAAAATCCATTCATTGTTTGTCTTCTTTGAAATAGATTTCCAAAGTAGTGCCATTGATTTTTTCATTATAGTGTAGGATTATGAGATCCTAGTAATGAAAAACTAAAGCTCATTTTAGCATGAATTGGATTTACAATCAATAAAATAATTATTTCATTCAATCATAGATACTGGGTCAATTAATTGAATTTAAAAAATTATTTCTGGCTTCAACGACTGTTTTACCTATATTGCATAGCAAAGTAATGATACAATTAAGAAGAAATTAATCACTCTGGCAGAGTAGTTTTCCATTTGCGTTGAACCAATAAAAAGTAGAATGAATGTATATTTCAGTCAGGATGACTTATAAGCATTTTTTCACACCTAGCTACACTAATATAGACTAATCACCATAATGCTCATGTCACAGGGAAAAATTCGCATTGTCTAAATAAGATCAGAATCAAAAAAGTTTATTGAATTACTAATGGAAAGTAATTAATTGGTAATCAGTGAACTATACACTCAGGATCAATATCAGCAATGTAACATATAAACCATAATACTGCATACATAAAAAATGCTACTTTATCATAAATTCATAGAGTAATAGAATAATACAATGGTTTGCATTGGAAGGAATCTTAAAGATCATCTCATTCCAACCCTCTTGCCACTGGAAGGGACACCTTTCACTAGATAAGGTTGCTCAAAGCCTCATCCAACCTGGCCTTGAACACTGCCAAGGATGGGGCAGCTACAGCTTCTCTGAACAACCTGTTTCAGTGCCTCACCACCCTCAGTGAAGAGCTTCTTCCTAATAGCTTATCTAAATCTACTCTCTGACAGTTTCAAGCCATTCCCCCTTACACTATCCCTACATGCCCTTTACAAAAAGTCTCTCTCCAACTTTCTTGTAAACCCCCTTTAGGCACTGCAAGTTGTTCTATGGTGGCCCCATAGCTTTTTGTTTTCCAGGCTGAACAAGCCCAGCTCTCTCAGACTGTTTCGATGAGACTGTTGCAGCCCTTTGATCATATTCATAGCTTCCTATAGATTAGCTCCAACAGGTCCATGCCCTGCTTATGCTGGGGGCTCCAGACTATGTGGGGGGCTGGCTGTATGTGAACTAATTTCTAAGCATCTTTTTATAACTAATTACAAAATTTATAATCACATATGCACACATTCATTACATGGCTATTTAAATAGACAACCCACAAACACTTCACACGCCATGTGAATTAGCAGCATCTCTCAATGGGGTGCACCCCTCTCTGTGGGACATGAGAATGATCCAACTGTACATGTGCCTGTGCTTCTCTCTGCAAATCCCCACGCCCATTGTTGTGGTTTAATCCTCTCAGCCATGCAGTTTTCTCTCTCACTTGCCCCTCTTTCTTCCCCCCACTCCTGGAGGGATGGGAAGGAGAATCGAAAGAATGCAACTCCCACAGGTTGAGAGAAGAACAGTTTAGTAACTAAGGTATGACACAAACCACTACTGCTATCACCGATCATAATAATGACAAGGCAAATACAAGGAAAGAATACAATCGCTCACCACCAATACTCAGCCCCACCAAGCAGTGCACCCGCACACCCTTCTGGGTATCTGCCCTCAGTTTTTACATCTTGGATGTGATGTGCTGTGGTATGGAATACTTCTTTGCTCAATTTGGGTCAGGTGCCCAGTCTCTGCTTCCTATGGCTTCCCCTCATCCCTGGCAGAGCATGAGGCTCAGAAAGTCATTGGCCAGCCTAAATATTCTAAGCCATAACTATAAACACGGGTATTATCAGCACTGTTCCCAAGCTGAAAGTCAGAAACGCAGCACTGCACCAGCTACTAAGGAGGAGAAAAACAACTGCTACTGCTGAACCCATGACACCCATGCAGGACAGAAATCACCTGAAATACTAGAGGCACACAGTCAAGGATCTCTGCTTGCTGTATCTGGCTGTCCTTTGCTGGCCTGGTACTATTTTCTCTGTGTTCAAGAGAACAATGCTCCACACAGCCCAGGTTGGATGGTGGTGCAACTAAGTGACTCCTGGCAGCACCACATAACATTTAAACTATTACTCTGTTTTGGTGTACCTTTTTTCATCCTAATGTCTGTAGCATAGTGTGAGATAGATTCTATTTCTATTTCCATATGACTAGATTGGTAGGTCCATTTGTATTTAAATTCATGCATTTTTGTGCAATTGATAGAATGACTGTTCATTCTATCCTTTATTTAATTTTACAAGACCAAAATTTCATACACTGTATTCAGAAAGTCAGTCTCTTTTTCTAAAATTCCTCTTAGCTGATTTTTCCATTTCTTAACAAAAGGTCTTTCTGTCTACAAGTGTTTCTTACTAAAATAAGCAACTGCTGCTTCAGCTTTGTTAGGGGTTGGCAAACTGTTTTCTAGTTTCACAACTGATCTGCATGGTGTGGTTTTATCTTTGAAGACTGGCTTTAAGCTCAGTTAACAAGCCCACATAGTATAGCCTGCTAATGGCACTGAACAGTAGAAATAGGAAAATTGTCTGACAAGAAGTGAGGTACCTGGAAAAATTTGCTTTGCTTACCATTTTGAAACACACATTCATCTTACCCTGAAGTTTTCACAAAAAAAAAAAAAAAATCTGAGAAGTCTGCATGGATGTTAGGAATTCCCTTTCATCAGACTACACTGAGATAACCAGACAAAGGAAACTTGGAAAACTAGGAATGTGAGAACTAAGGAAAAAATTCTTGTAGTCATATGCCATTGACTTTGATGTTTAAGAACATCTGGGCTTTGTATGAAGATTTTCCACAATTGCAGGCACTTCTAATGGCTGTACTTTGAGAGGATTGCTTACTAAGAAGAAATAACTGTATCCTGAAGCATTTTCTGAGTGGCAGCAAGTGAGAGATTTCTCTGCTCTACTGAGCCGGTATATTTAATTAAACTTCAAGGAACTTCATAGGTCTGAGATGTTTACTTCACTTATAGAATGCAATCGACAGGATTAAAATTTATAAATGAATTGGAAGGACAGACAGGTGGACACTTACAGAAACACAAACTATGTGTTCATTTTTAAGATGTTAGATTAAAAAAAAAACAAAGGGGAAATACTTTGAGGATTTTGCAAATAGACATATTGTTTTCACCACTGAAGAGACAGAACAAAAATCCACATATAAAATTGGAATTTAAAAATGGGGGTGTGTGTTTATCCAGCTTAGTATTTTTGTCAGAAGCAGACACATTAGCTCTACCTTTTAATGATATAATGATGCTTAGAACACATATTATTGAAGGATTTAAAACATCCTAACTTTTATTTAAAACTGTCCTGCAGGGTTTTCTACACCTGCAAACATTTTCATTTCAGGCAATCTCCCATCATATTAAAAATATCTTCTGTAATTTGAAGGAAATAAAATTAAGATAGTTCTGCATTAATGAAAATAGAGGTTTAGATTAATTAACCCAAAGCTGCATAAAAATGAAGGAAGAATATGAATATGGATTTAAAGCTATCCTATAGGAAATAATACAGTATTATAACATTACTACAGGTAAAAATAATCATTAAAACACTACAAGTTTTATATACGCTAAGAGTTATTTTTCTGTGGAATCTCATAGTAGCAGAAGAGGACATCCAGAAAAAACAGAGCTGCTTTTAATAAAACAGCTACTTTCTCAAAGTCTTTTCTTATTTCCTCCCTTTTCTCCCCCAAGTTGGCAGCAATATTATTCTTAAGTAAACTTCTCCACTGGGTCAGTGGATACTAAGCAGCTGGTTATAGGGCCTGCCAGTAGTTCAAAAAAGAAGCTCCAATCACCGACCTAACTGAAATAATCAAACAAAAAGTTCAGTGTTACACCCTTGCATAATACATTGGTACTACTTAGTGACCACTGGAAAAATACTTTCTTCTCTTCTGTAGAGATAAAAAGGTTGATTGCTTAGCATAGACAAGATTATTTTTTTACAGACAAGCTGTATTGAGTGCAAGTTAGGAGGCAGAAGCTTTTCAGCTATTCAAATAATTAGGTTTGTTTTTTCACTGCTAAGGCTATTGTTGTCATCAGCTATAAGTGTATAATAGTGCATTCTTTCCATTTGTTTCTAGATATTTCAATGTATACTTCAGCATATCTGGCTTGTACACTTTCTTCCTCAGAATCTAATTGACCTTCCTTTTGCTGAGACATGAGAAATAATCTTATACTCTTCACTTTGTGCAAGTGTCACTGAACCCAAACAAATAACTCCAGTAAAGAGTCAGAAATGGATAATGTCAAACTATCAATCAGATGCTAATCCTAGCAACATTAATTCTAGCTAAACTCAAAGAATTGGTTGGAAGAACACTACAGCCCTTCAAATTATGAAAGAAATATTTAATTGACATTTGATACTTTAATTTTCCAATTAACAATATTATAATTTACACAGAGAGATATGTCAAAGTAGGACAATCTTATCCATCATGCCCTATGCAACTTAAAGTCTGACAGAGATCATCGGATACCCAAGATCTTAAATAATGTCCTGAGCAGACAATCTCTTTAATACCACGGAGAATAACCTTACTGAAAAAGATATCCAAACCACACTATCAACCAGTTAATTCTGAATACTGCTGGCAACCTGATAACAAGACTTTTTCTTATTTTTCTGTAACTTCTCAGTATTAAGAAGAAAGAAAATCAGCTCAGTGATTTCAAAGCTGAAGGCAAAGGTAAAAACTGGTTTTGATTGCGTAAGAAACACCTATGCAGGCCATGGTTACATATGTACAGTACAAAGGAATAAAGGACAGAGAATGAGTCCAGGCTGCATGGGTCACTGGTAAGCATCTCTCATGGTCACATTCAAAAATCATGAGGCCCTAGGTGCCTGATTTGCTAAATAAGCCATACTCGACTGCTTTACAGTTTCTGCTCTGATCATTCTTCAAGATCTTCTTCATGTTTCTTTCACTGAGTTCATCTTTCTTGACAATAAGTCATATGCAGTTAGACACAGAAACTGTCTTAGCTGTGCTGTGCTTGAACACTTGACTATCATCACTAAATACTCCACGACTAATACATTATAAGATTGCATTTGTACTGTGGGAGCTTACATCTGATTTGTGCATGTCAACCAGACCAGTGTCATCTTCACCCAACAAACACTGTTCACACTGGAAATTCTTACAGTAGTCACTAAATTCATCATATTGTCTTACATTATTAATTGCCTTATGACATACCTTACTTCAGTTCTTTACATCTTTGCATGCTCCCCATGTTTTATTTCTTATCATCTGCACTGATGCTTCTAATGATTTTGTGTGTTCATTTTGTTAACACATTCTTATGGCAAAGTCATTAAAACATGTGCCAGCTAAGTTTTATCCCAAAACCATTTTAAAAGAAAAACTCCATGTCATCTCTACCTCTGAGTAACTATCATTTCCCCTTTAATCTGTTCCTAGTGCAGCTTTCAATTTCTACTACTCTGATTAATTTTAACAAGTAGTCTATTATGCAGCAGCAATTTCCTATACTTCACTGAAAACATATTTTTCAATATCTTTCTCTAGAAAATAAATTATTTTAACAAGCAAAAGCTATCATGTCGCTCTGTCACGTTCTGCTGCATTATATTTTTCTCGCTTTCTATATATCTCAATGTTTCTAACTATTCTTTCTCATGAAACCCGCTCGTTTTGTATATGGCTGAGGCTAGTTAGCAAGTTAGTGTCTACCTCAATTACTCCCAACTGTCCTTTGGAAATATTTATTATAAATGCAGTTCTCATACCAAACTTTTCTATCCTCAGCATGCTGCATATTGATACAAATTCACAACTAATCCAGTGTACCACTTGTTTCAGTATTCTTCACTGGAATTCATCTACTTTACAATTTGCATTTGAAAATTAGTTTACCTTGGATATAGTAATTCAGATTATAATTTTCTTCTTAACATATTTGTCTCAATTATACAACCTCTGTGTGTCTTCCTTTGTCCCATACACTCATTTTCAGTGAAAGATGAGGAATTTTTTTAAGGTTTGGAATATACAAATCGTTTATCCTTCCTGTTTCTTTTCTACATATAGCTAAAAATCTTTATTAATCATGCTCATATTCTCTGCAAGGTTGTACTCAGCTTGATTTTTGACAGCCTGCCATTTATCCTTACTTTAACTGAATCACTTTTTGATTTGTAGGATGTTCTTGGTGTTATTTTTCCTTTTCCCACTCACTGTAGATGTTCACTTTACATGTAACATCTTTACTGAAGGTTATATCGTTGTGTTAAAAGGGGGGAAACAAAGCCCCTTGCCTTATTAGAGGAAGGACAGGGAACAGCTCCAATATGCAACTACCAGTCCAGTCACATCAACTATATCGAATCTCTACTGATCCGGATTCACTGATAGTGGCAATTGGCTACTGAAATAATGCAGTTTATTGATTGAGTTTATTGAGGGAACAGATACAGGTTCTTATGGATTGCTGGTCATAAATATTGCCTGCAGAAGCACGTGTGAACAATAGTTACATGGATACAAGCACTTGACAAAGTTAGCATAGCTCTAAAATATAAAGGAAACAGTAAAAAGTTACTCTATAGAGACTCCAAGTTTTCCCAGGGAAGCACTGGATACAGTGCAAGTCTTACCCACAGGTGTCCCTATGCGGGGAGAAGAAAGGTCCAACACGTTGACCGGTCCCAGGAGTCTGTTGATGTTATCTCCCTCCACTCGTCCACGATGGTGTCTTCCCCTATATCCCACTCTCTTGGGTCATTTTTTTACCTCCAGGGTGAAGCTTAAGGGACTCTAGTCATTCATACCTTTATTACTCTTTGCACAAATTTCTCTTGCTTCACTTTTAAAGGTATATGACACCAAAAAATTATAGCGCATGCTCAGAGGGGGTGGTCTACTTTTGGATTGGGGTTGCATTGGAGATGGGTATGTATTTTAGCATGTACATGCATTACAATGATATAATGAAGCAAAGTTCACACAGAGGATGCCATTCTGTCAAAAGATGACAGGCTGCAGTAGCAAGTATGCAGCTTATCTGTTTCTTGTACCACCTAGCTCCCATCTTTTGCTGAAGTTACGACAAAGTGTAACAGAGATCTCCACCTCTCTCCACCCTCCATCTGTGTTGCCACAGGAACCGCTGTGGAGCACACATTCCTGACATACCAGGTGTGGCTGCATCTCACTCTGAGAGGCCCTGAAAGTCTGTTTTTCCCTTATGTGTGGACAATGATGCATTTTAAATATAAATTTAATTCCTAATTACCCACATTTCCTATTTATTGTACATGGACTTATCCAGTTCAGTGTGTATTCTTTCCCTGCCTTGCTCCCCACTCATGACATGTAATTTGCAGATAATTTTATTGACATTTTTTGTTAAAGATATTTGAAGCTTCTAGTGAATTCTGTCCTTTGACCTTGTTTTACTAAATGGCAGTCTTGATTTTTTTTTTTTAAGCTTGTTTTTTCAAAACCAGGGAGAAGACAGAAAACGCATACACTGGTTAAGAAAACAGAAATTTAAAACTTAGAAAGAGATGGTTCCAAAAGGGTGGATGTCCATGATGATGCAAAACCAGTAATGCTGAAGACAAATTTAAAGCTCACTTAAATGTTGCGTTCCACTTCATGCATGTAAGGCTTTTCATTTGTTTTAGAACGTTTTACAAAATGCATTAATTGAGAACCATAACTCTTTGCAAGGCAAACAATTATTACTCTCATTTACACCTGGGTAAACAAACATTACAGTTAAGTGACTTGTCTAAAGTTCATCAGTGGTGGAAGTGCAACTTCATGCTCCTGAGTGATAGCCCTGTATATTATATTATCTTCTTAGACCATTTAATGTTGCCTATACAAACTGCAGATATGAATGCAGGTTTACATGTAATTTTGCTACTATCCACCTCTACTTATCTTGGATTTAAGTTTACCTGTTCCAAATGGTCTCTGATCAACAATTATTGTAACAATAGCTTGAATTTCCAACAGAGACTTTTGCAAAGTCAACAGAGAGCTCCATGATGACTGAAAATCAATAGGATAGAGAGAAGAATAGAAATTATTTCTACAATGACTCCTGCTGAAATGAGTATTCGAGATGCATGAGAACTCATGACTCAAATAATGCCGCAGGATCTTATGAATAGTAATGAAATCAAATTCTAAACAGAGGTATTATATTTTAATTGAACTATTCTTTAAAAGACTTTTTTCACAGTGTCAAGGTCATGTTCTTACAGATAAGTTTATTATACAAGAGGAACAGCGATAATAGGCACTGGAGACATGTTGAGGACATGTTTCATGCTACATGAAAAAAGGGAGAAAATATACTAAAAGCAATAATTGAGGTATACACAGAAGACATTCCCATTGATAAGTAGTTTAAATTATTAAAGTATATGAGAGGTTATTAAGTAGTGAGTGTATAAGTTACTTTTTGGCTGCATATAACTTCGGGTACTCTCCAAAACTTAATCTTCTTTTAAAATGAATTTTAAATGCAATTCAATTTTTAAATATCTTTTGGAGTTTCCTTTAAAATGGATCTGTTATTACAAATGTAATCCTGACATATTTATGATCTGGTTGCCTATTTTCTTTAACTGTGAGTCTGAATATCATTGCTAGGAACAGATCAGACATTTTGGCGCCGAGGACTTCACAAGGCTTTCCTAGACTCAGCAAATCCTTTAAGCATGAACTCAACTTGAAATATATTAATAATACCATCTTTCCTAAGCAGGGCTTAATTATTTACTACTGAAGCCAGTGAGATTTAAACAAGTGCATAAATGCTTTGGTATAACAGCTCCTTTTTTTCTTTTTTCCCTATTTGTTTGCAGTATATCATACTGGGATTCATGCTATGGAGTACCTGGCACTTTGTGTCTACCTTCTCCAAAATTTGTGCCACATAGAGATGATATTTTTGTAATTAGGTTTCAAAAGCACAACCTTTTTTGAGTCTTGTTTATCTTGTTAGCCAGGATGGTCCATTCCACAGGAAAAAAAAAAAAATCATACAGGTCTGTGGCAAGAAGCTTCCAATTAAGTTGTGGGCTGTGCAAAAAGTGCACAAAGATGGGTTCCTCACATTAAACTGGTGGTGTCAGAGGCCAGCTATATTTTCCTGGAATGGCGTCCTGTTTTAACTCCTTCTCCAGAACCTTCCACCTGATTGCACACCAAACCACCTGTATCCTGATTTGCAATATTTTACAAAGAATGTAGTTTAAAAAATGTGTCACAGTCCTTTCTGATTTATTGCATAATTTCCATTGCAGAGAGGATGCCATTGTCTTTTTTTCTCATTTAACCTTCCAATGATCATATTTTGTTTATTACAGCCAGAAGCAGTACTAATAATTATAACACAAAGTGCTCATACAAAGAGGAACAGATAATATTCATGGAACAAAATTAGAAAGTATTCGTGTGCACATATGGCACACAGAAATTACTGTCCCATTCACTGTTAGATTTCCATTAGTAAAAATTGGAGTTAATTTTACTCCTGATATGCCATACAAACAGCCTAACTCCTGTAATAGCTTATCCATAATTTCCTAGTCAGGATTCATTTCTATCACAGCAACAGAATATTACAAAACCTGTGTCAAGATTTCAGTTCTTGCAGTCTCACATCTTCAGTGCTGTCATACACCGGTAATCATAATTGGCATCAACATTTGTGGCAAAACTGGTCTTATCTCATTGTTTGTCCCATTCTCACTACTTACCAAATTTCTGCATGCATCTTCTGCATTTGTTTTAGTTCAGTATTAGATTTGGAGCCATCTGTACATCAGTTTTTCATTAGTTATTTATCAATACCAGCACTTAAACTAAGCATCCAGATATATTCCTAACATTCAAGTAAAAACCTCTTTCACTGAATTCTGGGATTTTCTCCAGTATTTTTCAGGAAGTATGAGAAAAACATGTCATACATTTGAAAGAGTTTTTTCCTCTTAGATGTCATATTTAACAGATTGGGATGATTTTTTTTTTTATGTAAATCTTGAATTATTTATACATATTCAGAATGTATTTCCAAAGATATAAATCTGATGACCTTTGTTTTTCATGTACCAGAACAGTAAACTAGTTTGCTTATGTAAGGAATTCTTATTCTTTTAGTGGAGTACTGTAAGAATAACTTTTGTTTATTTTTTCCCCTTTTTCCCTAAACGCATAGTTCTCTTCTTGACACTCTGAAAAGTTCATTAAATTCTGAAGCAATATAAATGTTGTCACAGCATGCTGAAGACCCTATTTAAGTTTTTAAGAAGCTCTTATCTAGGGTTTCTTGGCTATGTAAGATTTTTCTGAATCATGGGACAAAAAATATTTTATATATAAGAATTAGATTCTCATTTTTTTACCTTTCATAGTATATTTCAGCAGATTTAATTATCACAGGAATGAGGAAATCACACAAAACTTTTACAATTATGTATTCAGTATTTGCTTTAAAATTAACCAGAATTTCTAGCAGTTTTGCTGTGCTGATATCTGACATGCTACCATTTCCACTGAGCTTTGAAATGAATTTATGTTCACAATGTTTTATATAGTATGTGTAAGGATTAATTTTGAGCAAATGTTAATTATTAAATGTGATTTCTTTTTTCCTTCCTCTTATCCTTGGATGCAGTGTGACTTTCATACTGATGAACATTATTGTACATTTACTGATTGCAAAAAAACCATTTTTTTTTCTGCAATGTTATTTATTCCTGTTTGATTTTCCACATTCTTTTATTCTTATCAGTATGGAATATTTAAGAACACTGCTGTTTACATGGAATTTATAGGAACCTCACCAAAACCAGTTTTTACAACATGAAGACTTTAACCTGCAACAGCCTAAGTGGCAAAGAAAAAAAGACCAAAATTATTTCTGCTTATACTGAACCAGAGACAAAACTTGATATTAAGTAAGGATCTGCTCATATGAGCAAAATATTCAGCACTGTTTCTATGCCAGATGGTAGGTCAATAACACACATTTTGCTGAAAGGTCTAAGAAGTACCAAAATTGTCATCTAACAGAGTTTCTGTCCATACATATTTTCTGCTAAGATAGAGTGGGTAAAAATCACCATGAAAGCTGTTATACAGCAGGACTTCTAGTCCTTCTTTATTATGACTTTTTAAAAAACATATTAAACTTACAATAAATGTATGAAAAGCCTTGACTGATTTGTTTTTCAGGAGATTTCATAATTTACATTTGATCTTATGTCATGGTTTAAGAGCAGACGGTAACTCAGAACCATGCAGCATCTTGCTTCTCCTACACCCTTTTTTTCCCTCCAACTCCTGGCAGAATGGGAACAAGAATCGAAAGAATGGAAATCCCATGGGTTGAGATAAGAACAGTTCAGTAACTAAGGTACCATGCAAAATTACTACCACTACCACTAGTAATGATAAGGGAAATAACAAGGGGAGAGAATATAAAACTAAAAGGGGAAAAGGAAAAGAAAACAATAAACACAAATGGTACACAGCACAATTGCTCCCCACCCACTGACTGATACTCAGCATGACCTGAGCAGCAATCTGGGCCTTCCAAGTAATTTCTCCCAGTTCATGTACTGGGCATGACATACTGTGGTATGAAATACCCTTTGGGTAGTTTGGGTCAGTTGATCTGTCTCTGCTTCCTCCCAGCTTCCTGTGAACATCCTCACTGGCAGAGTATGAGACTAAAAATCCTTGACTGGAGTAAACATTACCTAGCAACAGCTAAAACACTAGTGTGATGTCAGCATTGTTCTCAGACTACAGCCAAAACACAGTACTGCACCATCTACTAAGAAGAAGAAAAATAACTGCTACAGCTGAACCAAGGACATCTTATAACCCAAACACAATGGAAGAGGATTAGATGGGTAGGGATACTCATTAAAAGAAAAAAAAATTAAAAAAAAAATTCTGATGTTTCTGCTGAACCCAGTGTTTCTTTCCTGTATTCGAAAAAAGACAGTTATCTTCCAAAGTCTATTAAAAGAATAGCTTGGACTTTTGGGGCAGCTATCTCCCTTTTCTCTGTAGTTATTAAAATTAAAGAGGTTGCTGTCTGAATTTACTGTCAACTGGTTTCAGGTGTGCTAAAAAAGGAAATATTTCCGAGGACTAATAATGGTGTTTGCATGCATCCAGTTTTCAGAAACTACTATAACTCATCTCTGCCTTCTAATTGCTCTCTGAAGTATCTGAAGAATGACAGACTCTTCCAGAGAATATTCTGTTTAGGAGCATAACTATATACTTGTGCAAGATTATAGAGCTGCATCTCAGACCCTGCCTGGAATGTCACCAATCAAACCCCTAGGAGTAGACGAAAAGGCTGCAGAACCGCTGGTGTACTCAGAGCCCAAGCAGCACATCCCTGTAATAGCCAGTGAGTTTGGGAATGCTGCACCTCGTATTGAGCCCTCATGATTTCACTGCTGTGGGAGTGAGATAATAAAGTCTTGTTCCAACACCTCTGCCACTGTCAGGGACACCTTCCACTAGACCAAGTCGCTCAAAGCTCCATCCAGCCTGGTCTTGAACACTGCCAGGTATGGGATATCTAGTTTCTCTGGGGAGCCTGTGCCAGTGCCTCATCACTCTCACAGTGAATCATTTCTTCTGAATATCTAATCTAAATCTATCCTCTTTCAGTTTAAAGCCATTTCCCTGTGACCTGTCACTACATGCCCTTGTAAAAAGTCCTTTTCCAGATATCTTATAGGACCCTTTTAAGTACTGGAGGCTGCTCTAAGATCTTCCCAGATCCTACTCTTCTCCAGGCTGAACAAGCCCAACTCTCTCAGCTTGTCTTCATAAGATTGTTGCTCCAGCCGTTTGATGTCATTGTGGTCCTCCTCTAGATGCAATCTCACTGGTTCACATCCTTCCTGTGCTAGACATCCCAGAACTGAATACAGCATTCCAGGTGGGCTCTCACAAGAGTAGTAGAGAGACATAATTATCTCCATCAACCGCTGGTCATGCTCCTTTTGCTGCAGCCTAAGACACAGCTGGTTTCTGAGCTGCGAGCGCACACTGAAGCCAGCTTATGTTGACCTTCTTGTCAATTAGCACTCCCAAGCCCTTCTCAGGGCTACTCCTAATCCAGTTTCTTCCCAGTCTTTAGCTGTGCTTGTGGTTGCCCCAACCCAGGTGCAGGAAGTTGCACTTAACCTTCTTGAGCTTCATGAGGTTTGCACTGGCCCTCCTCTCAACCTCTCAAGCTCTTTCTTGGGATGGCATCCCTTCCCTCCAGCATGCCAACTGCATCACACAGCTTGGAGACATAATGAGATACATTGCAAAGATCAAACAAAAGATGCTTTACTTCCCACATACTTTTGAGATTAGAGGTAATTTGTGATCAGCTGCGTATACAACGGAGTCTTGTGCCATATGATGTGCTGAGGTCTTACCTACATGCCTTTCAGGTTTTTTGTCAGCTGTTGAAGAATTGCAGGCAAATTAAACCTCAATAAACATGACTGACAATATGTAAATTTTACTTTGTTCTCTATGACAGAAAAAATAGCTACAAATCATTAATCCCCTTAATTTCAAACTTTTTCCTTTCAAGCTGTTGTCCAAGCAGATAGTAAACTTCATTTACTTGTTTGTGCATTTACCTCATTTGTTTCCTTGTTAGTTGAACATGTAGAGTTAAACTTTTGTAAGAGCTGTTCATAGCAACCAGTCAGCCCATGGTTCATGTGATTGATCAACTACTCTGTGATTTTCAGAATGATCAGGACTTAATGCTCAGCAACCAGAAATATGAATTAATTTTAAACTAATCATGATGAGCATAGAAAAAGAATGGCAAATAAAAGGCTTTCTACACCCTTTCACCTCTCTGAAAGTAATTCAAGATTCTTAACAACTGGGCTCACGTAGGGATCAGCTAAAAGCCATTTTTTCCAAAGTTTTCAGTATGCACTTGTTAATGCTATGATCCAGTTATGAAAAGAAGATTGTAGTCTCTGCTGTGTTCATACCATAGTAAAAACTGAAGATGCATTTAAACATCTAAAGAGGTCACAAGTATGTTGACACATTTAAAGTGCTATTCAGTGGTGGAAATTTAACAGAAGTTCTAGCCAGAGCTCGTTTAATTTTCTGACTCCTTGACTAATAAAATTTCTGTAAGAAAGCAGAGAACTTAACTAAAGCTGTGGTCTAAGGAGCATGGGAGAGATGTACATTAGAACAAGATGATAACCGGGACTTTGGAACAGGAAACCACTGCATTTTCCTTTCCCTTTCCCTTTCCCTTTCCCTTTCCCTTTGTCTTTCTCTTTCTCTTTCTCTTTCTCTTTCTCTTTCTCTTTCTCTTTCTCTTTCTCTTTCTCTTTTTTTTTTTCCTTTTCTTTATTTTTTTAATCTGTTTTATTAATGATATATAGAAGAACATTATCAAAACATATTTCCTTCCCTGAGTGAATGAGAAAGTGTCCAGCTGCTTTCATATACTGTATTTTTCTTGATGCATTTACTTAAAGTAATTGTAGGGATGCTGGGTTGAACATATTTTTGCTTCTCCACCTATGCTTTACAGAACAGTCACAGGAAGATATGGTTAAAGGCAGAGATGTATGTTGCAAATGTGACTTCTCACTCACCTCCTGTTCACATTTTGGCTAACACACAGCTAATGATAAAGTCTGATGTGTGCTGAGAGATGCACCATTAAATCGAAACAGGGCCAGCACATAGGCAGGACACAGTGCCCAGAAAGGGCTAATGGTTATTATGCTGCCATTATCACTGCAGTTTGCTCATTATCACTGCAGTTTGCTGTCTCCTGCAGCCATAAGCCTTGTATATTGATTGCCTTTTTTTTTTTTTTCTTTGTCCCCAAAATCTGGTAACTAATGGAAACCATATAGAGCAAAATTCCAAGCTTTAATGTAAAAGTACGTAAGCTTTCCCAAAAAGTTGTTGATCCAATAGCCGCTGTACTGCTGAGGCTTTCAGGCTTTGTGGTGTGGTACAGGGACACCTGCACAGTGACCAAGGAGGAAGGATGAGCCCTTTCACCACCAGCTAGGCAATTACTTTGCTCATAGGTGCACAAGCTACAAGATATGAATTGCAAGTTGCACGTTACAATTTAGAGAATGTGTGGGAGTTAGAAACCTCATTAAGAGATGAATTACTGTATTCATGTGTTAGACTGTACAAAGAGGATTGAGACCTTATTTATTGTGTTTGTTTTCTAATGAGCTTATAAAACAAAATTTAATTTACAGAGTATAGTCTATTGTTTATGTTCTGAACAGATCATGACAAAACATGACTGTTTCATATGCCCAGAAAAATCTTGGCTTTTCCTTTGTCTTGAGCTGCTTTCCTCTCTTCCTGCTACTGCTTGAATTCCAATTTCTTTATCACAGTGTCCTGGATTCAGCAGTAGCAGCCATTTTTCTCCATCTTAGTAGCTGGTGCAGTGCTGTGTTTTTGACTTTTGGCTTGAGAATAACACTGATAACATCAATGTTTTTAGTTACAACTTAGAATGTTTGGTTTGACCAAGGACTTTCTGAGTCTCATGCTCTGACAGGGAGGAGGGGAAGCTGGGAGGAAGCACAAACAGGACACCTGACCCAAATTGAGAAAAGAGTTATTCTATACCAAAGCACGTCATGCCCAGAATGTGAAACCTGAGGGCAGAAACCCGAAAGAGTGACTTCACAGCTCGGCCATCAGGTGGTGAGCAGTTGTACTCTTTTTCCTTGTATTTCCCTGGTCATTATTATTACTGGTGGCAGCAGTAGTGATTTGTGTTGTACCTCTGTTACTGGACTGTTCTTATCTCAACCCATGGAAGTTACATTCTTCCGATTCTTCTCTCCATTCCCTCCCCTCGGAGTGAGGGGGGAGCAGAGGGGAGAGTGAGAGAGTAAACTGCATGACTTACAGCTTAAGCCACAGCACATGGTTCTAGCACTACAGTTTCTTTTCAGATAGTCTTACTTCTATCATCAGTGGTATATAGAATCATAGAACAGTTAGGGATGCCTTCCAGGACAATCCTCTCCAAGATTTTGGCAGGCACAGTGGTGAGGCTCTGGTTTGTAGCTCCCTGTCTCATCCATGTTCCCCTTCTTGAAAGTGGGGGATATATTTCCCTTTTCCAAGTCATCTGGAACTTCACCCGAATGCCATGTTTTTTCAAATATGATGGACAGTGGCTTAGCAATTTCATCTGCCAGCTCCTTCAGGACCTGTGGATGGATTTAATCAGGTCCCATGGACTTGTATACATTCAGGTTCCTAAGATGATCTCAGACAAGAAACTCTCCTTCAGTGGGTCCAGGGTCTTCACTCTCACAGTCTCTGCATCTGCCTTCCAAGACTTGGGTGGTATGGTGAGAACATTTTCCAGTGAACACTGAAGCAAAGAAATCATTAAGAACCTCAGCTTCCTCCAAATCCAGTTCTCCTGGTAGCTCCTGAAGAGGGCCCACGTTGTCCCTAGCCTGTCTTTTATTTGCAATGTAACTATAGAATCCCTTCCTGTTCCTTCTAGTAAGGATGTATTGCTACTGAGTTTGCAGCAGGTGATCCCTGAATATTAAAAAACAGTCTTAGACCCCCCTGCTCTCTACAGCTATATCCCATAGAACCTTAAAAAGCAGGTTCCTCCAGAGGCCACAGTCTGCTCTCTTGAAGTCCAGGGCAGTAAGCTTGCTGCATGCCCTTCTCGCTGTCCTGAGAATCTTGAATTTGACCATCTCATGAATGCTGCAATCAAGGCTACCCTGGAGCATCACATTTCTAACCAGCCTTTCCCTGTTGGTGAGCATGATGTCAAGCATGGCACCTGTCCTCATTGGCTCCTCTATTACTTGAAGGAAGTTGTCTTCCACACAAGTGAGGAACTTCATGGATTGCTTTTGCCAGGCCATGTCGTCCCTCCAACAGATATCAGGGTGGTTGAAGACCCCCATGAAAACAAGGGCCTGTGAGTGTGAGTCTTCCTATCTGTCTGTAGAGCTCTTCATCCACTGAGTCTTCTTGGTCAGGTGGTCTGCAACAGATCCCCACAATAATGTCTCCCATCACTGTTCTCCCTTTAGCCCTGACCCACAAACTCTCTGTCGACTGCTCACCTGTCCCCAGACAGAGTTCCATACTCTCCCGCCTATCCCTAACATAAACAGCAACTCCCCCTCCCCACTTACCTGGCCTGTCTTTCCTAAAGAGCCTGTAACCTTCCATTCCAACATACCAGTCATATTAGCCATCCCACCATGTTTCTGTGATACTTATGATATCATACCCCCCATAGATGTGCACACATCTCTAATTCCTCTTATTTGTTCCCCGTGCTACAGACATTTGTATATAGGCATCTGAACCGAGCTCCAATTGAAGCTGGCTCATTGGCTGGAACAGCTGGAGTGTCTCTACACTGCTCCGAACATTTATTATAGGTGCTGGCAAGTGACTGGGTATGTTGGGATGGAATGACGCTCCCTTCCCCTAACACATCTAGTATAAAGCATCCTTGACCAGTCTGGCAAGCCTCCTACCAAATCCACTCTTCCTTTTCTTTGTCAGACCAGCTCCATCAGCCCCCGGTAGACATATATATAATGCTAATACTTCTCTCTTACTGTACTCTCCCTTCTTCCTTCATCTCTCTTCCCTATCCAACTGTTTCATCTGTGTCATAAGATTTCTTCACACAATATAATTGACAAATACCTCATCAGTTCTCTGTATGCAGCCAGTACAATCAATGTTATTAACTATCGTGATGTTCTAATGTTGGCACTAGCCTGTTTAGATTGGAAAGGAGCTTTAAGATCATCAAGTCCAACCATTAATCTAGCATTACCGATTCCACCACTTATCCATGTCCATAAGTACCACATTTACATGTCTTTAAAGTACCTCTAGGGATGGAAGTATAGAATACCATATTTAATGGCAGCAGCTAAATTAAGTCCTTTTGGACTTTGGTCTTTCTAATTTGCTCCCTGCATAACCTCACATTCTTGTAGTTCTCCTGAATGGCTTGACTCTTCTTCCTAAGGTCATAAACTCTCCTTTTTCTCCTGATTTCCACCCAAAGCTTTCTGTTCAGCAAGACCAGCCTTCCTCCCCACTAGCCTGCTTCTAGACTTTAAGATTTCTGTACTGAAGGATGACCTTCCTGGACACCTTTGCCCTTCAGGACTGCCTTATAAGGGAGCCTATCAACCAAGGTCCTAAAAGGCTGAAGTCTGCCCTTCAGAAGTCCAAAGTGACAGCTCTGCTGACTCACCTTACTTTTCTGAGAATCAAAAACTCTATGATTTTGTGATCTCCATGCCCAAGACAGAAACCAACCGTCACATTACCCACAAGTGCTGTGCAGGTCCAGCCAGGTGCCTTCCCTCTTTAGTTGACTCACCAGCTGCATCAGGAAGTTATCTCACACTTACCCCAGGAACCTTCTAGGCAGTTTCCTCACTGCTTGATTGCATTTCCAGCAGACACCTAGTAAGTCAAGGTACCCAGTGAAAATAAGGGCTAGTGACTGTGGGATTTCTCCCAATTACTTATAGAATATTTCCTATGCCTCTTCATCCTGGTTGGGTGATCTATAACAGAATCCCCACCATGTCTGCCTTGTTGGCCTTCCCTCTGATTCTTCATTATAAATGCTCAAGCCTGTCATCACCATCATCAAGTTCCAAACAATCAAAGCTTTCCCTAACATACAGAGTTACCCCACCGCCTCTCCTTCCTTGCCTATTCCTTTTGAAGAGTTTTTCAGCTACCCACTGCAGAGCTGTGGATGACCTATTTTGCCCCTTCATTTGGTGACATAAGAAGAGGGAACATAGCTTAAATGCTCTTTCTTTTTCCTGGCTGACTTCAGGTGCACAGACAAATAAGCAAGCCGTTCCCCAGTTTTAAAGAAGCACAGCATGGTGAACATCCAAGTTCATACTGATGGTTGTTTTGCATATTGTCCTTTTCGTCCTCCACAACAGCTGCTCATTTTCCTGTAGGTTTTATCGAGAAAGTCATGCTTACTATTTCTCTGCCAAAACCCTCCTTCCTTCTTTTTTCCAATTCTCAGCCCACAGAAAGCTTTCATAAAGGTCATGCAGGCACATGTGATATCAATGTTTGTGTCAATACATGCTTGTATGCGTATTCATGGCACTTTCACATTTGGCAAGTGTTCCAACAAACAGAATTTATCTCATATAAGTGCTTTCAAGCAAATAAATAAGGTCATAATTATTATGGATTTTTTTTTTTTTTTTCTGTATTTTGGGGAAAATACTTGCAGGCATGATAACATTTTGCTGGGCAACAATCAGCATAAATGAATTTGTCATGCGATGAAAACTGAAGGCAACGAACAACTTAATTTTGAACAACTTAAATTCATGAAGCTATGCCAGCACATAGACCGGCCAGGCATTCTTAGATTATTGAGCATGTACTGTATTTAGACTAACCTTATAAGAAGCATAATTTGCCTTTACAGAAGCTCAGATATTTCAAGCCTCTAGCACTTCAGGGTTTTTTTTTATTGAGAACCAAATCTGCAACAATTTATCATAAATCAAACTCCTTTTGAAAACTGATCCCTCAACCCTTTTCCATGTTTTCATAAGCTCCTAATGAAAAAAAATTATGCTTCTAGCATAAGAAGTGTCCATTTCAAATGCTGTGTCTTACAGGAAATGGCCAGGAAAAAATGCAGATCAACAGAACATAAAGAGAAAAAAAAAAAAAAAAAAAGAGGAAGTTAAAAAGACCTTCATTTTTTTCTCTGCAAGTATGTAAGATCCAGCAGTTTTAGGTGAATTTCTCTGTAGGGTTCCATAGCCTTGTATGCTCTTCAGAGGCAGAGTGTGAATCCCTGCACTTTTTTTAGTTTGCTGTATTTTTCCACTTCTAAGAGTCAAGGGACAGATATTATGCAGTACTTCTGTGGAAGTAGAATCTACCTAGCATCTTACTTGTGCTAGCATAGTTGGGCATATTCAATCTTTAGAAATGTAAGTTACAATTTTATTAGAAAAAAATTAACAAGCTAGAGACTGAAAAAATAAAAATTGATGTTAGAACAGCAGTAAAATTTGCATAAAATACACAAGCTAAAAGCCAGGAGGTAGTTTTGGCCGTTTAGACGTATGGTCAAAGCACAGACCAGTGAATTCTGTTATCTTTTTTTGTTCCTATTCTTTGTCTTCAACAACTGTTTAGAAGGAACACTTGCCGAATTCTTGTCTAGTATATTAAGGTCTGAGCCTTGTTATGTGAATATTATGCGGATTTCTAAAGAACCAGGTGAGGCTGCAAGCCAGAGAGAAGGAATACATAGTTTAATGACTGCTTTTGTATTACAGGACCTAGCATATAAATATCTCTGTATGATGATTTTAAAATACAGGGTGGAAACTAAATTCCACAAGCTTTCTTCTCCCAAGTATTTGGCTACCAATTAGTATGTGACTAAGAATAAATGTATTTTTTAATTACTAATTTTTTCTAAATATCATTCTTAAAATTTCATTTTATTTACTGTTAACTTTAGCTTTTGGCTCTTCCCTCCACTCATCGTAATCTCATCACAATCATCAGGTTTTATTATATTTTCTTTTCCAATATGACTAATATACTCTTCTGAGAATATATTTAGGACTCATTTGTAACCACAAAATACAAGTCAATCTGTTGGATTTTAGAGATTTAAATCAAGGGCAAAAGAGTCTTTACTATGTTCTCGTATCAAACAGATTAGAAAACTAACTGTTTAACATGTTATAGGGTAACTACATTAGCTACATTCTAAGAAATATTTTTTGCAGGTAAATTTATTAGAGAAAAAGCTGATCAATGCCTAATATAACTCTAAAAGAGAAGCACATAAGATTTGTATCTATTAGACAGGTAAGAAAAGGAATCAAAAGCTTCTGTTTCAGCTTTTGGAAAGGAAAATGGACTTCCTAGGTCAGGAAACACATCTTACAGTAAACAGGTAGTATGTTATAACTGGCTACTGTTATTTCATTAAAAGATTAATATCATGCAAAAGTTAATTCTGATGGCATAAGTCTATGCAGGCAGCAAAGAATGGAGATAGTGTCCTTTTACAGTAATTTGTGCTGCAAGAATCAACAAAGTAGCTATCTTTAAAAAAAAGAGGAAAGATACAATTATAGCTTTTCTCTCTCCCTCTCAAAACTAAGTAAAAGTTAAATAGCCTGCTGGACTAGATGAAAACCTTCAAAACCTAATCTTTCTTGAGACAAGTCTGCCTTTTATCAGTATTCCTATTATCCTTTTTATTGCATGCAGTATTTGTATGCTCTTTCTCCATGTGAAATCATCATCTTTGTGACAGTATTAGAATCTCATAACAATCAAGGCTGAAGTCATCAACAGGAATAGCATTCCTAGTAATTAGTAAGCTATTTGCAGTGGTGTCAGCAGGGAAGATATATCTGAAGAAACCAACTTTTCTACACACACTGTCAGTACTGGCAATAATATTTGAAAGGAAGATAAATTCTTCCAAACTGTACAGAATTAGAGTGAATAATCAGAATATGATTTTCTATAAAATGACAGAACCAGGTAGCAAAACACTTAAATGAATGCTTAAATGGAGCCCTTTTCTTGAATGCATCCCCTTTTTAAGCATGTGTTTAATTTACACTTATTTATGTTAGTTTTACTGATTTCTAAGCACCTTACGTGAAATATCAAGCTTTTTTGACTGACACTGAAAGAAACTGCTATTGGGAGTAGTTATATTGCTGGATGAAGAAATAAAGGGAGCAAATTTTTGTGGTGCTCGTACACTCAGATATGCACCTACTGAGTACATTTTAACAGATTGCATAGCCTAAACTTTATATTTTAAGGTAATCTGTCATTACAGTGGTAGGAAATGGTCAATGAAATGTGAATTACCATGTGGCTATGAAAAGATTGTTTAAAACTGTTTTTTCATAAAGATCAGTAAGTTGTGAATGGTTTATGCAAGACCTGTAGAATCCATACCACTTTCTCCTTGTTCTAGTTTCCAAGTAAGTGATAAAGTGGGGTATCTGGCAATTTTATTAACCAGATTTGATTGGTCCAATGCTTTGACATGTGGATGTTCACTTCCAGTTTAACAAAAAATGAGATAGCAAGCCAGCATCTCAGAACAATCAGAAATTCGCTTGCAAAAATTGAAGCGTTAGAAGCCCTTTCAAGTTAAAATCTTTTCATCAGTGAACATTAGTCATGAGAAAATGACAATTTTAACTTTTTTCAAGCGTAGTTGTTCCTTTTTAAAACGCATCCCACCCACATAGAAGCAGCTTGAACTGAACTGCTAGGCCTTTTCTGCTGGGATCATATTTGTCATTATGCAAGCTGATATTGAATTGAAGGACTGTCAACTTTTATTTCTATTCATCATGCATATATTGTACGTCCACATTATTTATTCGGACCAGGATTCCTGGTTCATAGGTTTCTTAGATGAAACAAGTCACTGCTGAAAATTGGGTTTTTCTATTCATGTGGAACTCTTCGGTGCTACCCTAAATGAAAGTATGTGTATTTTTTAGAGGTACAATATTTGCTCATGAGGTGAAGAATATGATTCCAGCAAGTATGTAAGGACGGTAAGATAGCTGAATGTGTAGGACACATAACCTCTAATACTGAATAAGCAAAACTTGTTACTTTTACAATTGCTATGGCCCACTTTCTAGTAGCAATAAAATCAATGTGTTCTGAAGGGAAGAAATATTGTGGTTTGTGTTGTCTGAAAATAACTATGTAACATATTATTCCAGCTGCCAGTTCTCTGCATCTGTTTTGCAGCTTAAGGACCATCGCAATGCATACCTAAAGGTAGAAAGGAAAACAAAGTAATTTTTTTTGTTCTCTTCGCTACATTTTTATTAAAACACATTTAGCTCAGATAGATAAAATGCTATTCAACAAATGCAAGGCAGTGATTCTGCTGCTTTGTCATATGATTTATTCAATTCATTCTTGTAGTATTCAGACACCATGAACAGAATATATTATTCAACAAATACCAAAAATTACTCCTTGAATAATTTAGTTGATGATGGTTTATTCTTGTGTTAAGGTCAGCTCCATGTGAGGGGACTAATGCTGGTGCACAGCCTTTTTTCTTCTGGACCTTTATGAAAAGCTGATGTAAACCTCACTCTTGTAGTTCAGAGGGAGCTAAAATGCATCATGAAGCATCCTGAATCTTGTAGAAAAATAAATTATTTGGTATCTATTTAATTACCACCTGAGTTTGATTGTAGGAAGTAATGTACAAACACAAAGTACAGAATGACTAACATCAAATGGGTGAGTGTTAAGTATGGCAGGTAACTGAAGTGGAAACATGACTAGTAAGACAGCCCATCTGAAAAGAAAGAAAAAACAGATGAACAGTGAGAAAAAAAAAAAAAAAAAAAAAAAAAAGATAGAAATATAAAAAAAACATAAAAATAAATAAAAAAAATATGAAAAGTGATAAAAAAAAAAAAAAAAAAAAAAAAAGATAGAAATATTCAAAGAACATAAAAATGCTAGAACTTAATATGCTTAAGTTTTGGTATTTCTAAATAAAATACATAAAGATCTCTCTGATTTCACTGCAGGTACATCTTCATCTATTGAGTCAAAATAGTCTGTGTCAGACTAGGTCATCTTACCTCTTCCCAGATATCCCCTTCAAGGAGTCAGATAGTTTATATGTATTCAGCACAGCAGTATTCTCTAGATCTGTAAAAGATTTGTTAGGTATAAATGAACAGCACAATTTGTACTCAGATTCATTTGCCAGTCCCGAACCATGCAAGTAGTATAAAGTAAAATACCACAGCAGGAGTATGTATGCTTTATAATAGGATCCCTCTCACGTTGTAACTTCACTGGAAACACATTCCCAGCTGTGGTGATCTGATACATCTGGGAATATGCCTCCTAGATAACAGGACATATAAACATATGACAATTATTTAATTGGACACATCAAATGCCTTTTGAAAGGATCCCCATATTGCATGACTCACTAAATAGAGTCTCACACGTCTCTGTGACAGTAAAAGGCCTGCACACAAGAAATCTGGAAAGGAATTAACCTAGAAATTGAAACAGAATTTTGTGAATCCTATGGCTTCATCACAAGATCAATCTTTTTTCACATGTACTAGTGTATGAATTAATTATGTTCTTGCAGAGATACTATGTACCACATACCAGCTGGCTTGGTATCTACTGATGGGTAGTATCTTCCTTAAGAGTCAGTTACTGTTGCCTTAAAATGTTCACTAAATGCAGACCTTCCTCAAGGTGAGGCTGTCTTCTGTTTAGATAAAATGATTATAAGTGTTTGCTTTTGAGATTGTAATATCCTCTGTATCAGTTCTCCTGCAAGTACATAATTAACCTCTCAGCCCACCCTGCAGTAATAAGTGTGATAGACAGGAAATATATTAGGAAAGAAACTGTGTGTGATATGCCTGCAAGCCCTGCTTTGCCCTTCAACTATTTTTCCTTTTAATTAGCACTCAGGTAACAGCAGACCTTAATGAATTAGCATATAACTGTTATGAAGATACATTATATTTTCATTCTGAACTGCTCATTCAGATGAGATTTGGAAGATCTGCTCTGGGTGTTCTGGAAAGGAAAACAGTTTAAAATAAAACTGACACACACTCTTAAAAGTGCAGGACTTCCAGTATTTGGCAAGCCTTTATTGATAAATAACGTGTCGCATGAACTTCTAAGAAAAAAATCCTGAAGCAGAAAGTCTGTTGAAAAAATTATCATCTCAAAAATGTTAACATCAGAAAAATAAAGTGCTTATGAGTCATATGAAAAATGAGCACAATATTTAGCTTTGAAATTAGACACTGTCACAGCTACTGCAGGGCAATATGCATACTTGATGGAATTGACGGTCTGAAGGTATCCGAGTGAGGTGAAAGTTTGCATGTACCTGCTGCTTTTGTATGCACTTCACCATTCAATGTTAAATGAACATACTCATTTATCTGAGTACCTTTCCACTAGATAAAATTTTAGAGGGTTCATTTTGCAGGATCCTTTTTAATAGCCAAGAAATAGCAATAAAAACAAAGATGCGTGTAGCGACTATATCTTCTAAATCTTAGAGACTAACTCTCCAGCCTCACAAGATTAGTGGAAACAATAAAAATGACCAATCAGGGGAAAAAAAAAAAGAAAACACAAACAAAAAAAGAAGAAAAAAAAAAAAAAACACAAAAAAAAAGAAATATCCCAAGCTATTCAGAGCTGGAAAACAAGTCTTACGATATGAAGCTTGAAGAGCTAAATTTATTGAATAGAGGGGTTGAGGGGTGTCTTGTTCACTATGAATTGGTACTGAAAAATACGTGATACTAGAGGTTTTTTCAGTTTTGGATACAAAGACCTAACAAGATCAAATGGCTGGAAGCTAGACAAACTCAACCTTGAAACAGCACAATAATTTTATTTTCCTAGCAGTAAGGGTAATTAAACATTGGAAAACACACCAGAGCTTTGAATCCCTAAAGAATATTAGATGTCTTTCTAAAATGAGATGCTCTCAACTGATGTTATAGGAAAAAAAATATGGCCTGAAAGAAACCCTAGGAAGTCAAACTTCTTCAAAATAAGATCACAGTTTGTGAGTAAGAAGTCTATACATGCTAGAGTATCCAATGTCTTCTAGTGATAATAAATTATGTGACACAGGGTCAGTTCATGTGGGTTGAGAGCACCCTAGGAAGGCTATACTGCCATAGGAGTAGTGCAAATAAACATAGACAGTTCTACATGCTGCATTACAACCATATGGATTTCTCTATCAGAAAAACCCTTTGCAAACTTTTCTAGCAAAGGTGAAGAATGTGTCTTCTGCTTTGAGACCTGCTGGTGGTATTATCAGCTTTACTTCTAGCAAGTCCACCCAGTATCCACTATCACTTTGTCGTAGTTTGAGGCTCCTCAAACAGTTCTCGCTCCCCTCTTTCTTCCCCAGTCCCGGGGAAATGAGAAGGAGAATCAAAAGAATGCAACTCCCACAGGTTGAGATAAGAA
>JASSUY010039307.1:0-20469 GCA_032466535.1 Forpus xanthops | reverse complement strand
CAGTATGTGAAGGGGGCCTATAGGGATGCTAGGGAGGGACTCTTCATGAGGGACGGTAGTGAGAGGACAAGGGGTAATGGGTTCAAACTTAAACAGGGGAAGTTTAGATCGGATATGAGGAAGAAATTCTTTATTTTAAGGGTGGTGAGGCACTGGAATGTGTTGCCCAGGGAAGTTGTGAGTGCTCCATTGCTGGCGGCGTTCAAGGCTGGGATGGACAGAGCCTTGGGTGGTATGGTTTAGTGGAAGCCGTTCATGCCCGTAGCAGGGGGGTTAGAACTAGATGATCTTAAGGTCCTTTCCAACCCTAACTATTCTATGATTGTATGATTCTATGACTAGATATGATGTAATTCTTTTGTAAGTGTTCCGCTCCCCTCCTTTACTTTCATGCTTGTGTGGATACTGAAACCTTCCTTTCCATAGTCTCCACCTCGAACAATTCCCAGTTTTGGTTGGTTAGTTGGTTTTAGTTTGTTCTCCTTCCATGACAAAAAAGTTCAAGACTCTATGACCCTGCTTTCTGACTTATCCTGACAGTTATTTTTGAGATGACACTAGCCAGGACTCAGCTGGTGACATGAGGAGGGCACAGTTGTTTTCTTCTTTCTGTTGCATAAGACATCCCCATCTTGCCAGCACTGCATGAGCAGTGTCTTGAGCTGTAGTTATTTACATGAAGGATGGTACTGAAAAAACTTTTAGATCTTTATATTTTGCAACAGTGGAATTACAAAAGGAATTTCAAAAAAGGGAGAAAAACATCAAACTTAAATCTCTTGTGAATTTTTAGTTGAATCCTGCTGCTTAGTTCTTTGCTTGTTTGTTGTTTTCTACTGAAACACCCTGCTCAGATGCAGATAAGGTCATCTTAATAGTCAGGTTTTGCGTTTTGCTACATATGCCCTGTCATGTTGCATGTCTCCACTGAGCCATTGTTCAGTTTGCATCGCTAACATTCATGTTAATTCTGTGCCTAAGCTCCTGTCTTTAACTTGGCACATGCTCTGGTTGCCGTATTGCTGACCCACATTCTGGCTGCATTAAGAGAGAGCCTTCCTCACCAGCTTGCAGACCTTCAGGCTCTAATGGCTGCTATCAACAGTGCTTTCTGGAACTTTCTGTTCCTGTGTATACACTGTAGTTAAGTTGCAAAGATAACTGTTGTAGGTTCATCTTAAACCTACCCATATGGAAAGACATTGACAAGCTATCTGCCAACTGACTGTGGTGCGTAGCTGGAGGTAGACAAGAACTGTCATCCAAAATACGGATTTAATGATCAGAAAGCACTTGTTGAGGTGGAGAGAGTGGCCCAGATGGCTGTCTGACTCTGCTAAGCTTTTTGAATACATAGGGATAGAGGTCCAATATATATTAGCCAAATTGGTAAGGCTGCATGGATGAGAACCTGAATTTCTTGAGACTGTTGGCAAGCTGTATTTGTGAGAGTTGGGATTTCTGCTTTGTCTCCCTTGTCACGGTCTGACACCATCCTGTTCTTCTGCTCTTGTTTTTGCAGAACATCCAGAAGATGCTTGGTCTTGCTCCTTCCCGGGCTGCCACCAAGCAAGCAGGGGGCTTCCTTGGTCCACCACCTCAGGCAGGAAAGTTCTCCTAAAGCACAGTTAACAACTTTTGTAGAAGGTCTGACCAGTGCACAAAACTGCCTTTGGAAGGTAGCAAGATGGGATCCTGCACCAGGCTTCAGAGGTCCAAACCCAGCCTTTGCAGTATTTGCCAGTCTTGGAAACATCTTCCATTTGGAGTATTCTACCAGCAGTTGTTTGCTTATCAAACCAAGAAAGTTCTCAGAAGATGACTTGACCTTTCGTTTCTGGTGTTTCTGAGAAATAAATTGCATGGGCATGTTTATTTAGATGTCTCTTAATTGTGTGGGAGAACAAGTAGAAATACATTGATTTAGCGCAGTTGATTTAGTTTACAGCATGGAAGTCAACTTGGTTGGCAAGAGTGACTTGATTGCAAAGTAGACAGTTTGGAAGATTCGGAACGATCATGCTGTGAAATGACTCTCTTGTATTAGCCATACTGGCTACGGTCCTGTATAGTAGGGAGCTGGACAAGTAGGTATGCCCTTCACAAAGCTTCCATTGCAAAGGATGAGATTTTTTTGTTGGTTCAGGTGGCTGCAAGCAGCAGAACCTGCCCCAATGCCAGCTGCTCTTGGAGATTGCAGGTGTTTCTGGATGTACTGTCAGCATGTGTCTTCCTGTCAGAGTACAGCCCCACAGTGTTTTTTGTGGTGGTAGATAGCTTCTGTAAAAGCTGCTTACTTAGGCAGAATCTGCTCAAATACAGAAACAAACCTGACATGCAAACTTGAGCAAACTGTTAAATTGTGTCAGTACCATCCACTGCTACTCAACTCTTTATTGTGTAAGTGATTATCACAGCAGTGTTTTTGCTTGCGCTCTTTAACTTTACTGCTAAACAGACTGATCAGTACATCTCTTAAAAAGTTTCACTCTTGGGCCAGGAGGCTCTCCACGCTGTCTCCTGCTTTACCAAATAACTTTGGATCAGTCTTGCTGTCGGGAGCCTGCTCACCTTGTTTAAAAAAGGTGAATAAATCTTAGTGAGACTCAAGTTAGACTGTAACCTGAGGGGCTGTTGGTTTTCTTGCTTTGATGACCAGTGGTTTACTTTACCAGAGGGTACTTTTTACTGGGAATTTTTTACTAGATGCATGGCAAGGGGATAAATCTGAAACACTTTACACAGCGTGCAGCAGGTGCAATATCATGTTAAATAGTGAATATTGAGTTAATTCTCGCTGTTTTCTAGAGTGTGCACACATCGCATCTCACCACACGCGGTCGCTTGGGGTAGGGAACTGGTTGCGCACGGTACTTCGTAATACCTCCGAGCCGCCAGAGGGAGCCCGAGCTCTGGGCAGGGCCGCGGGCTCCGCCGCAGCTTTCCGCGCAAGCGGACGTTGGAGCAGGGGTGTTGGGAGAGTGGCGGCCCGAGGTGAAAGGTGGAGGCGGAAGGGGGTGGCCTGGGGGCTGTTCTTCTCCCGGGGGTTTCCCTAACCCACCGCATTGGTCCGACGGTCCAGCCGATGCTCGCACGTGCCCGGTTGTCGACATTCATTCCTCCTCTCTTCGTGAACCGATCCGTACTCGCCATGAGCAGCGCTACCGGCACCGTCACCATCCACCAGCCCCTCAACTACCGGGCGGGCGCCCGCGTTCATCCGGCCGACGGCGGGCAGGCTGAGGAGGTGTATGAGCCTGCCACAGGTACAGCCCCGCTCTTGTGTGCTTGGGGTGAGGGGGTTAACCCTGCGCTGAGACACGGGGTCGGTGCCCGGAGTTGCCTCCTTGTATTTGCCTGCAGGGGTCGGACGCTTTCGGCTTTTCCAGCCGTTAGATGCTACCTGTAAAGGCGTCCTTAGCGCCGCCGTGGTGGTCTGATGGCTGTGTTTTGCCTCCTGCAGTGTAGGTCCCTTGTCAGACTTCTCAGCAGAAATCAGCTTTGACTTGCTATCAAATAATCGAGTGGTGCCTGATCTTGGCAAATAACACGATTTAAACGTTTCTAAAATTAATTTATTTTTCTTTAACTGGAGGTTTCACCTGAATTATTTCAAAAAAAATAGCGTTTAGCTATGCAGAACAATATGTAACAGACCCCTGAGGCTGTTGGTAGAAGTATAACAAGCTCCAGTGGGGAACAGAGGAATTTTATAATGAGTTCAGCTGTTTAGTAACCAGAACACGATTGTGGAGAATTACAGGTCTTTAAATCAGAGCAGCTGAATTGCAGTGCCTCTTCTATAACCAATTAAAAATCAGTGGAATCACAGCATGAAGTTGTGTAGCCTGGTAGAGGTGACTGGACTGAAGTCCTTGTGTTTTGATGCAAGATAAACTAAATTCTTCAGTGCCTTTTTTCTGAGACTTCTGTCTTATTTATTTAATGTTTAAAATGTTCCCAGGCCGTGTGATATGCAAGGTGCTCTGCTCTGGGGCGAAGGAGGTTGATCTGGCTGTGCAAAGTGCAAAGGCTGCCTTTAAAATATGGAGTCAGATGTCTGGCATGGAGAGAAGCAGGGTGCTGCTGGAGGCTGCCAGAATTATTCGGGTATGTTGTGGGAGCTCACCTCTTCTTTTGGAGAGGTTCTGTCTCTGAGCTTTCTTGTGGGTTAATGTGGCTGCTGGGGGCTTCCAGCAGGACTTCTTGAGCTCCAGAAGGAATGCTAGAGTTAAAACCCACCTGTGACCAGAAGACAGTTGGCTGTCTTTGGCAGGCCTGTAGCCTGTCGCTGGATTCAAGACCAGTGTGTACCTTCTTTGCTTAATTTTGTTAAAAGACACAAAACTAAAGCCATCCAGTTGACATCTTTCAGGCCTCTTACCTCTTTTCCTTGAAATTGCTTAACTGTTACGTTGTTGAACTTTTGACCCTGCTGCTGGAGTGCGCCTTGTTTTAGCGCTAAAAAGTGTTGGAATGCTGACTTTTAGATAGCAGATAACACACATGGGAGAGGATACAAGTAAGCTAGCTTTATCACAAACTCCTTTGTGAGATAACATGTTCTTAGGTGTTAAAATTAAAGCACAGATTTGTAAGAAACCAGGCTTCCTTTCCCTGCTACGTGTATGAGATGAGTGAACTTGTTTTTTCTTTGCCAGACTTGTGTTTTTGCCAGGCTTCCACAGCAGGATACTATTTCTGCCTGGGATATGGTCCATTATAGGACAATTCACAGCTGGTGCTTTGTCCTTCACTAAGTCCTTTGGTTCCATTTTGATCTTGCTATTTGCACTTCTTCCAGTCAGTTGTTTGTCAGCTGGCTTCTAAGTTCAGATTTGCTCATCTTTTAGATAAACAGAGATGTTAAGCAAGACTGGACAAGCAGGGAACCTCAGTGTTTGTCTGACATTCCTCTATGGTCAGTTGCCACTGGGAAACTGATAAATAGCAGTTGGGAATGTACCTTTTAGAGATGGCAGTTTCTCACAGCAGAGTGTAGCTTACTGACTGCAGGGCCCTGTTTGGGACTTATGTGCTTGGGAAGAAGCTATCTCATTGTGGAGTTCTGCTATAGGCTTCTCTAACATGTCACTGCTCTGTGCCTCTCACAGGAGCAAAGAGAAGAAATTGCCACCATGGAGACCATCAACAATGGGAAATCCATCTTTGAAGCCAGAGTGGACATCGACGTATCCTGGCAGTGCTTGGAGTATTATGCAGGACTGGCAGGATCTCTAGCTGGTGAGAACGTTAGCAGAGTTTGCTCTTTACTCTCTGTCCTGCCACTCGTATTCCCTGGTAACTTCATGGCACAAGACCATCTTTGCTGCTGATTTTTCTAAGAGATGGACTATTGCTTTTTTCTGAAGATCTTGGAAGGATTTTCAGAGATCTCTACCTAATGCTGCCGTGTTCTGTTGCAATTTACATACGTTCTGTGAACTTGTTGGGGTAAAAGCCGTGTGTCTCTGTTCCAAATTAAAGTGAGTTCTGCTCCCTGAAGTTCTGATAAGACAAGTAAGGGCTTTATTTTATTTCTGGCTGTTTCTTTTCATTGCAGGTGAATGCATTCAACTTCCAGGGGGATCCTTTGGGTACACTCGGAGAGAGCCCCTCGGAGTGTGTGTTGGGATTGGAGCCTGGAATTACCCTTTCCAGATTGCCTGCTGGAAGTCTGCCCCAGCCTTGGCTTGTGGTAATGGAGACTCTGCCTACACAAGCTTCTCCTTGAAGCCAAATCATCCTGTGGGAAAGAGTGATTTGGGTGATGAAGTCTATGATTACCTTGAAGGAGGTGTTAAAGGATTAGCAGAACCTTCAAGCTGCTACTGTGGCAGGAAGAGAAAAGAAATGGAAGTGAAAACATGGCAGATGCCAAGAGGGTGGGAGTGCATAAGGAGAAAGGCTGATTACATGGCTTTGTACCTTACAAGGAAGGTCTCTGGAAATGTCTGCAGTGCAGGATCAGCAGTTCCGTCTTCCCCAGACTTTCCCAGCAGGAAAGTGCAGTTACTCTTTTGCTGGTTGCGGTGTTCATCTGAAACTGTTTCCCATTCTCTTGAGGGGAATCTTCTGGGATATGTTGAGACAAACTCATTGTGTGGGGTGAGGTTTTTTGTTCATTTGGGATTTTTTTTTCCTCCTCCTTTTAAAGCGGTTCAGGTGTTAACCCCACCTTGCCTCTGTCTGCGTTCCCCTAGGCAATGCGATGGTCTTCAAGCCTTCTCCCTTCACCCCCGTTTCAGTGGTGAAGTTGGCAGAGATCTTCACAGAGGCCGGTGTGCCCAAGGGGCTCTTCAACGTGGTGCAGGGTGGGGCAGCCACAGGCCAATTCCTCTGTCATCACCCCGATGTGGCAAAAATCTCTTTTACTGGCAGTGTACCAACTGGCATGAAGGTAAGGGCACCTTTGCAGTCAGGGATGTGAGAGGTCTGTAATACTGGCCTTCGTGACGCGTTGCAGATGCCAATACTTTTTTGAGCTTTTGTGCATGAGGTTTGTAAAGATGGGTGCAAGTCAGCACATTTCAGTCTGAGGGAGGAGTTTGCACATAGAAATGACACAAAGTTACTCTGGGGCTCCCATTAGCCCACTGGGCACTGGCTTGGGCTCCCAGTCTGTTTACAGGAACCCCATGGTCATCTTCCCTTGTGTAGACACTGGTTACAGTGAAGTCTGAGCTGCTACAGTGGCTGTCTATGTGGGGAAGAGGGTATGTCAAACAGCAGTGCTAGGAAATGATATGAATGTTTCTGGCAGTAATAGTTCATTTTAGCTGCTTAAGAGTCTAGTGGTTTTAAGCAAGAGGTTAGTTTCTGTGAATTTCTCGAGCTCGGTTTATTCTTCAAAAGTTAAAAGTCCCTAAAAAGACTTCTAGAAATAAATTCTGATTTGAAAGAGGGGAACTTCATGAAGATTAACAAGGGCAAGTGCAAGGCCCTGCATATGGGTTAGGGCAATCCTAAGCACAGTTACAGAATGGGCAGAGACTGGATTGAGAGCAGCCCTGAGAAGATTTAGGGGTATTGGTTGATGAGAAGCTCAACGTGAGCCAGCAGTGTGTGCTCGCAGCCCAGAAAGCCAACTGTGTCCTGAGCTGCATCAAAAGGAGTGTGACCAGCAGGTTGAGGGAGTGGATTCTCCCCCTCTACTCTGTTGAGACCCCATCTGGAGTACTGCTCTGGGCTCCCTAACATAAGAAGGATGTAGACCTGTTGGAATGAGTCCAGAGGAGGGCCACAGGGATGGTCAGAGGGTTGGAGCACCTCTGCTATGGAGAGGTGCTGAGAGTTGGGTTTGTTCAACCTGGAGAAGGCTCGAGGGACACCTTAAAGCAGCTTCTAGCGCCTAAAGGGGGCTTACAAAAAAAAAAACTGGAGAGGGGCTTTTTACAAGAGTGTATAGTGACAGGACAAGGGGAAATGGCTTTAAGCTGAAAGAGGGTCGACTTAGATGAGATACTAGGAAGAAATTCTTTACTGTGAGGCTGGTGAGGCAGTGGCACGGGTTGCCCAGAGAAGCTGTGGCTGCCCCATCCCCAATAATGTTCAAGGCCAGGTTGGATGGGGCTTGGAACAGCCTGGTCCAGTGGAAGGTGTCCCTGCCCATGGCAGGGAATTGGAACTGAGTGACCTTTAAGGTCTCTTCCAACCCAAACAATTCTGTGATTCTGTGAAGTGTTGCCCTTGAACACACTACATGTGTGTACCTGTGGGGTGCAGTGACACAGATACAGTTACAGTTGTCCTCAGCTTACACTGAGCACGAGATGTCCTGTAAACGACTCCTCAGGTTTTGTTGGTTTTGTCTTCAGAAAATAACAAGAATCAAACCCTCTGAAACCATCCCCAGTTTGAACTACACACATCTAGGAAAGCTAGCTTGCCCTTTGTGCTGCTTCTGTTGTCGGTGAAGGGCCCTGCAGGAACTCACCTTTAGGGGTCTCTCTTCCCTCCCTCCACCAGCCCTCTCTTCGCCAGTGAGTCACTTGTCTCTTCTGTCCTTTTTTCCCCTCAGATTATGGAGATGGCAGCTAAAGGCATCAAACCAGTCACCTTGGAGCTGGGGGGCAAATCCCCCCTTATCATCTTTTCGGACTGTGCCTTGGAGAATGCTGTGAATGGAGCCCTCATGGCCAACTTCCTTACGCAGGGTGAGGTGTGTGTCCATGCTGCAGGAACGATCCTCCTCAGTGAGGTGTAGGGTTTGAGAAGGGGGCAGCAGAGCCAGGCTGAGGCCTTTTGTAGTGAGGGGTGCCCAGAAGTTCCTATCATGCCATGCATTTCCCTGTGCAGTGTCACAAAGCATTGGAAGGGATGTCCTTGTATATATATTGTCCCAGCAGAGTGTGTCTTAGCTGATGCCCTGTCCTTCCAGAAGTGGAGCTTCTCTAACAGCCAATAGCCAGCTCAGAGCAGCTGTTCCTGTGCTGATGTCCTCTGGAGGGGCAGTAGATTCTAGTATCATGTGCTAAGCCGTGGCCCTATAGGACTCTATCTGTCCCAGATCTGGAATCTCCACATATACTCCACATGTCTGGCATGGACTGTTCAGTGCAGTCATGAGCAGCAGGGTAATCTAGTCTTTGTTCCCAGGGACAAGTTACCTGGTTTAGTAGCTGTGGAGGTGCTTTCCTGAGAACCTTTGTAGCAGGAGTCAAACAGGGAAGGATTGTGGAGTGCTTGTTGTGTGTTGTGTACTGAAACACCTGTCCTGTATCTCAGGTGTGCTGCAATGGCACACGGGTATTTGTGGAGAGGAAGATACTGGATGTCTTTACAAAGGAGGTGGTGAAACGCACACAAAAAATCAAAATTGGAGACCCGCTTCTGGAAGACACGCGGATGGGAGCTCTCATCAACCGACCCCACCTGGATCGTGTCCAGGGCTTTATCAAGCAGGCAAAGGAACAGGTGAGGCTGTGGTGCTGCCTTGTGACTGCCCTGAGGTATCACTGTCTTGTTAGACAAACAGTCCAGAGCTGCTTTCCTGCCCCATGCCTTCTACTTAAGCTGGTTTTATTTCGCTGTTGTGGCTGAATTACTTGTTAAGTGTCTTGGGCCACTAGACACATAAGACTGTGGGACCTAATGAGATGCATTGCAGCATCCTGAGGTGACTGGCTGATGTAGTTGCCAAACCACTGTCCATGATACTGAAAAGTCATGGCAGTAAGGTGACTAGAAAAAGGGAAACATTGCACCCATTTTTAAGAAGATTATAAAGCAGGACCATGGGGACTACTGATTGTCAGCCTCACCTCTGTGCCTGGGAAGATCATGGAACAGATCCTCCTAGAAGCTATGTGAAAGCATATGGAGGGCAGAGCAGTGATTCAAGACAGCCGGTATGACTTCACCAAGGTCAGGCAAGTCCTGCCTGACCAACCTAGTGGCCTTCAATGACGGAATGTCTACATTAATAGACAGAGGAAGAGGTATGGATGTTGTCTGTCTGGACTTCTCTGAGGCCTTTGACACAGTCCCCCACAACATCCTTCTTTCTAAATTGGAGAGATGGATTTGATGGGTGGACTGTTTTGTGGATGGGGAATTGGATAGTTGCATGAGAGAATAGCAGTCAATGGCTCAATGACCAGATGCAGATTGGTAATAGGAGTGACCTTCAGGGATCTGTAATGGGACCAGTACTGTTCATTATCTTCATCAATAACATAGGCAGTGGGATTGAGTGCACCCTTGGCAAATTTGCTGATGAAACCAAGCTGAGTAGTGCAGTTTACATGCCTGAGAGATGGGATGTCATCCAGAGGGACTTGGACAAGCTTGAGAAGTGGGCCCATGTGAACCTCAGGAGGCTCAACAAGGCCAAGTGCAAGGTCCTGCATATGGGTTGGGGCACACCCTGGTATCAATACAGGCTGGGAGATACAGGAATTGAGAGCAGCCTTGAGGAGAATGACTTGGGAGTACTGATGGATAAAGAGTTGGATGTGAACCCAGTGTGCACTCGCAGCCCAGAAAGCTGTGTCCTGGGCTGCACCAAAGTGACTGGCAGGTTGAGGGAAGGGGATTCTGCCCCTCTACTCCACTCTCTTGAGATCCCACCTGGAGTACTGTGTTCAGCTCTGGGCTCCCCAACCTAAGAAGGATGTGGATCTTTGAAGCGAGCCTGGAGGAAGGCCACAAAGATGGTCAGAGGGCTTGGTCACCTCTGCTATGGAGACAGGCTGAGACAGTTGGGCTTCTTCAGCCTGGAGAAGACTTCAGGGAGACCTTATTACAGTCTTATAGTACCTAAAGGGGGCTATAAGAAAAACGGGGGCAAACTTTTTAGCAGGGCCTGTTGCAACTGGACAAGGGATAATTGTTTTAAAGCAAAAGAGGGTAGATTTGGACTACATATATGGAAGGAATTATTCACTGTGAGGGTGATGAAACACTGGAATGGGTTGCCCGGAGAGGTGGTAGATACCCCATCCTTGGAAACGAATATTCAAGGTCAGGTTCGATGGAGCTCTGACCTGTGCCACCTGTGCAGGATGCTCCTCTGCTCGGCTCTTTTTCAGGGGGCAGAGGTTCTGTGTGGTGGGGACCTGTATGTGCCAGATGACCCGAAGCTGAAGAATGGCTACTACATGCGACCCTGTGTGTTAGGTATGATCCTTCCTATTCATGGTAGTGCAGTCTTCTATGTGGATGTTGCAGAGTTTCTTCTAGAGAAAGCTGTGTTCAGTGTAACCTGTCTCTATGTATGTCCACAGTGTGGGCAGACACTCACATGAGTATCCAAAGAAATCTCTGCTGTTGAAGGGTCTGACAGGAATCATGCAGTTTGTGCCTTTGTTGCCTTGAGATGCAGGATGAGACTTGCTCCTTTGCTAGCCAAGCTGGGGGGGGAAAGGGGGCTGTGCTGTGCTGAGTACTAGCTTGAAGGCTGTGTGGGTTGCTGAATGCACAGGCTGTGCAACTGTATCTTCCTGTTAAAGCACATGTGCTCTGCCTTGTTTCCAGGGAATTGTACAGATGACATGACATGTGTGAAGGAAGAGATCTTTGGGCCTGTGATGTCCATTCTGCCATTTGACACTGAGGAGGAGGCTGTGGAAAGAGCTAATGCCACCAAATTTGGCCTGGCAGGTGGAGTCTTCACCAGGTATGACTGGAAAGTGTGGCTGATGTGGAAGCAGTCTAGGGAGGGGAGAAGAATGGAAATAACTGTGACAGCTTGATGTTTCTCTTGTAGTGCCTGGCATACACATGGATATCCCCTTCCAGAAAAGCTGGAGCAAGGGATTACCAAGAGGGAACTTTATAAATGACTATGCATCTCCTCTCTTTTTCTGAAGGGCTGAGTGGGCCCAGCTTCCTTCAGACTCCTTCCAGCCTGTGCGTGACCTGCTGCCTGCCTTCCTGCACCTCTATGTGACATGCAGCAGGAGCCTGCTGTGCTGCTGAAAGCATGCAAAGACAGTTGTTGGCTGTTTGCCATGGTCTGCTTTGCTGGTGCCCTTGTCCTGCCTTTTCATATCAGTTTTGAATGTACTTGGGAATAGGCGATGTGTTTTTTGAGCTGGCAAAGACAGAGCAGGGCAGGTTAGACTCTAAAAACCACTGTGGCCTGCTGACCTTTCTCTAGTGGTGTGTTAGCTGGCAGGGAAGGAGGGTATGAATGAGAAGGGATGCAGCTAAACTGCCCTTTTCCTGCAGGGATATCCAGAAGGCTCACAGGGTAGTGGCTGCTCTCAAGGCTGGGATGTGCTTCATTAATAACTACAACCTTAGCCCCGTGGAGCTGCCTTTTGGAGGATACAAGGCATCAGGTGAGCTCTGTTTTGACCTTCCCTGGTATGACTACATGTCAGTTAGATGGGGGTATGAGTGGTACCTGGTACTGCACGGAGCTGTGTTCTCACTTCTGGCTTGTCCCTGCAGGATTTGGCAGAGAGAACGGACGGGCAGCCATTGAGTACTACTCACAGCTGAAGACTGTCTGTGTGGAGATGGGTGATGTGGAATCAGTGTTTTAGTGCCTCTGGGGTTGGTTCAAGGGAGCATCAACCAGTTCTTGCTTGTTAGACAGAGATATGGATCAAGTACACAGCAATAAAGTGCTCTAAAATTGTAAGTAAGTGAAGTGCCTGGGAGGGGAGACAGTGCTGGAGCAGCATTTATCCACCTTTCCCCTGCAATATAAGGGCCTACCTGGTGCAGGATGGGGAACCTCTGAGTAGGAGGTAGCAGTGTGGCTTGGAGCAGCAGCTCATGCAGCTAAGTAGGTGTTACCAGAGGTTTATCAGTAGCATGGGTCTTGCACAGGCTCTTTCTAGTGCAGCATGCATCTCCCACCATCAGTCAACTTTTTAAAAGGTATGTCCCTATTTAGTACACATATAAGCCCTTGGACATTGATACCCTGTAGCTACAGGCTCCATCTAGTCTCTGACTACATAGAAGTCTTAAAGGTAGGATTGTTCATTTCCTCTAGCTCCCATAACCCAAGTTTTGCTTTTTCTGTTGGTATCTCACTTCCAAGGTGGAACAAGTTATTGCGGGGATGTTTAGCTAATGCCACCTGGGACAGGCATGGCCCTGAGAATCATCCCTACAGAGCAGGGTGCACAATCAGAGTCTAGCATAGGTTAGAGTCCTGCTGCTCTTAAACAAATGCTATTTGGCTTCCTTCCTATAGGCCTACTCTTCTTTATAAAGATGATAACGTAACAACTTTTAAATGCTTGCCAACAGTCTGTTTTTCTTTTTGTAGCAATCAAATAAATATTAACTCTGTTTGGAACATATTATTGTATTGTGATATGAATTGAGGGGTCCAGAAATAAGGTTGTTGCTGTATGGTTAAACAAGTTGCAAGATGACTTTCTGGTTACTGAAATCATAAAAGCTAGAACATGTCTGTGTGACAGGCAGATTTCTGTGAGCCTACAAAACCAGAGTTGTTCCAGCATTCTGCAAAACTTAAGAAAACCCTCTGTAACATTAGAATGAAAATACAGAATTGACAGCTTCATTTTACTGAATGAGGAAAGACAAAAAGAACCCCAACAACCAGGAAATGTTCTACAAGAAAGCAAACTAAAAATCCCTTTAATTTCCTGGGTAGCCGTTATGATGTCAGTTAGTTCTTGCTGATCCAGCCAAGGTGCTGAAAAGCTGAATACATGCCTGTGCCCACCATCCCAATGAGTGCAAGTGAACCAATGGCCCCTCTGCTCCGGTTTTTCGGTTCTGAGAAAAGAAGACAACATGTTTGGTCAGTTCAGCAGCCCATCACTGGAGGAAGAGCCCATACTGAAAATTAAAGAGGAAGCAGGAACTCAAGATAAATCACAAGACAAACCAGCAGGCACCAGCTCAGGCCACATACCTACTGTCAGTCTGCTCTTATTATTAGACTAGTGCTCTTCCCATCGGTAGGAATAGCATACTGCAGCACTAACTGCCTGTGGACCTGCACCCTTTTCTCTATACCGTGACTGGAAGCTTTATGCTGCTTCTGTTGTGAGCTGCAGTAAAAAGCTCTGAGGGCACTGCAGGAGACTTGAGTTTCCAAGCCCCTGCTGCGTGCTGCAGACTAAAGACCTACCTCCTGTGTAGTAACCATAGGCATAGAGGAGTCTTCCAACGATCCAGGTGAGACCAAGCCCTGTGGCAATCCGCTAGAAAGAAAGGAGAAGCATTAAGGTTTTGGAGACATGCTGCTTGCGTGTGCTTAGGTGTTCTAGCAGCCCTGCTTCAAAGAAGTAACCACCAATTACAGCAAGGGACCTGACCTTGCTGGGACAACTAGGAGTCAGCAAGGGGGAGGTGGGTGACTGATGCAGTGTGCTAGATTGAGTTTTGTATAGGAGGAGTCACTTTCATGACACCTTTAGGGAGGGAGCATGCAGTGTGCTGCTGAGCCTTGCTCTTGCAGCCCAACTCCTCCCAAGCAAGACGTGGGTAAGTTGTGCAGGCAGCAGCACTGTCCAATTAATGAGCAACACCAAGTCCTAGGATCTTGGAGGCAGCTGTTGTCCCAAGCCCCACTTCAATGCCTATAGGAGATGCACACATTTCCTGGTTTGGGTGTTGTGTTTCCACTTGGAGCTTGCTGCAATATGGCTCCAGTTTGCCAGATTTGCTTATGCTACTTCTTTCCCTCTCTGAAAAGAAATACTCAAGAAGGACCCGATTTGTCTCTTGGTGGCAAAGAACTACTGATTTTGGGCTCTCCCACATGCCTGCCTTCTCCTGAGTTGTCTACATCTTTCAGTGAAAAATAATCCAGGCTTTTTTTGATCCTTCACACACCTCCTTTGGTGGTGGCAGTGAGTGGGAAGATCACAGTGGTCCCCATCTATTCCTATCAGATAAAACTCTTCATGAAAGTGTGTTTAGACAGTGGGAAAAAGCATTCTTGTCATCCACACAACCAGATGCTGAGTAGCACTAATGTAAGCCCAGCAGGACCCTGCAGGACTTGGAAAAACCAGGCAGATTGGAGGGACCCTTCCATTCATTGACTGGAGACTGTGAATTCTTCTGTTTGTCCAACAAGGCAGCCTTAGGTGTAGGAAAGAGGTCTTATACCTGAAGTAGCAGGAACAAGTTTATTAAATACTTGCGCTTTCTCTGTACAAGACCTCTACAACTATATTTTCAAAAGGGGCACAGCTGTGAAGCACGACAGGGCTAGTGAAGCTGCCTCCAGAGGCGTTAGCTTGGCCTACTGCTTCACACCCTTCCCAAGTAGGGAACAAGAGCAAAGTTCAGTCATGCAGACCTGCACTGCAGTGTCACTTACTGGGTGGAAGACTCCATCGGTGGCTAAAAAGAACAGGAAGATGGGGTAAACTTCCAACCTGAGAAGAAAAGCAAGGAGGTCATGTTTGTGCTCAAGTTGCTTACAAAGAGCAAACTCCAGAAATGCATAAGCTGTGAGTATCACCTGCCAAGGTTGCTGTTGGGCTTGTTACAAGTTTCCATGCTTGATGCTGTGGCCACAGATGGAGGAAAGAAGAAATCTGAGCATACACAGATTTTCTGTGCCCTAACCCCTTCTAAATACTACTTACCATCAGCTAACCTAGGAGTTGTTACTTCCAGCACTCCTCTGATGTGCTGTTGCAGCCTGGTCTAGCATACCAGGGTGGACTTAGACCTATCCCCAGGGAGACCTGGACAGCACAACAGATCAGCAGCCCGCAGAAGGACTCTCCAGAAACAAGATTTTTAGTGTCTAGATCCACCCATTAAGGCAAAAAGCCAGATACTAGAAAAAGGAGGCTGCTTCACAGCCCTATCTCATGGTGTAAGCCACCATAAAGAGCCAGCATGGGCTTACTGCTAAGTGTTACAAAGAAGTGTTTTCCTCAAGCACAGAGGATGAACCTAAGCATTTGACAGCAGTGAGTCTCTAGCTGTAGGGCCTGCTCCCCAGTCTGGTCTATTTCCAAGGCCTCCATGAATACATGTTACTTACGTGTTCTGGTGTGCACGCTGGATGCAGTTGAACATATGGCCATGTTCAGGGTCTGTGCTGTACATGACTGGATACTGCCAAAACAAAGTAGCAGCAAAATATGAGCAAGTGCAGTCTGGGCTCAGGAGCCTGTTCTCTAGCAATGGAGCGTGCACCTCCCCCTGGAAAGCCCAGTGCTCCCTGACTGCTTGCAGGACTGACTTGCACTGGCAAGTTTGAGCCTGTCTCCTGCCCTGCATCCTGCAAATGCTTTGTTGAAACTGCTGCTTGCTCCAGGCTGCTTCTTGAGCTCTCTGAGCAACACAACTGTCCCCTGCTTTGAACAGAAGATAGCCAGGCACTGTGTGACCTCCCTGTTTAAGTCCCATCTCTGGAGAGGAGAACAAAGCACCCTTACCAAAGACGTGCCCTCACATCTCTGAGGAGCTGGCAACAGCCCATCACCCAGGAACAGCCCTGGGAGGACATGTTTGCTGTAACCCTGACTTCATGCAGTAGGAGTAGTGTCACCCCAACAGGCACGGTGGCCTGCAGCACATGCCCAGGGCTGACCTTCTGCCCACCCCTGTTTGTGACTCCCCATAAAGGAGCATTTGTGCTGGAGCCAAGTGGCACAGATGCTTTTGCAGGCCATCATCCTGACCCATGGACATGACTGGCTGCACTCACCTATCCCACAGCCCTGCCAAGCTCAAAGGCTCCTCAATGGATGCCAAGGGAAGGTCACTTTGAAAGGCTTTTTATGATAAGGTTCACATGCCCCTGAGTTTGAGAAACCTTCCTGTCACTTTTGTTTCACTATCATCCCTTTGCCCAAATGCTGCATCAGCCTTCTTTGTAGGGGAAAAAAGGATGTGCAGTTTCTTGTTCATCAATAATTGCAAGCTCAAAGCCTTGTGCTTTCAGCTGCATCGTCTTGGTGCCAATCACCTCATGTCCCACACCCCAAGCTCTGTTGTGCCATCTGCTCCAGTCTAGAAAGCCTGAATGGCAGCTCCCCTTCTACATCCATGTGGTAGGGCAGGAAATGTTGACAAATCACCAAAAATAAGCAAGGTGTAACCTAGCTTGTCTGCAACATCCCCTGCAGACTGGCTCTAACCTTCCTGTTCCCTCAGCCTGAGCACTCACCTCCACGTTGTACTTCTTGCGAGCCTTGGCCACTTTCACTGCAAGGTGCATGACCAAGAAGAAGCTGGCAGCCCCTGTCAGGATGACATAGCCATACTCCTTGGAGAGAACAGCCATGCTGGTGCTGTCAGAGAAAGAGAGCTTGTTACTATTTCAGGGTGTGACTGGAGAAGTGTCATCTCAATACATGCAGGTATGTGTGTGGACTCAAGACCTCCCAGCACAGAGACTGGCTGAAGGAAAAGAGAAACAGCGAGTTGAGGAATTTTCTCTTCGTGCCTGCTGGCTATTAAGCAGCACAAACCAAGGGCTCTCTGAACAATTCCTGTCAAGTACGCCTTAAAATGGCATAAGTGTTGGTGGGAGGTGGTGTACAGAGAACCCTAGTCATGCCTCTAGCTCAAAGCATGACTACAGCCAACAGCAGGTTCCATCAGCTCTGGCTGTGGCTGCCTAAGTCCTATTAAGCCACTGACACTGACTGTCCTGTGCCTGCCCGGATGCTCTGGAGAGGTGGGCATGAGCTGATTGCTCACAACCACTTCAACACCAGGGCTAAGGGCTATCGAAGTCAGGAAATAGATTTGAAAACAAACCAAACCAAACCAACCAACCAAACCCCACAAAAAGCAGAAGAGGTGCTGTTTCATGCAGTGAAAAGCAGTGTGCAACTCCCTGCTAAGGGATGCTGCCAATGCAGGCAGTTTTCATAATGAAAACTCAAGGAGAAACTAGGTAGGCTCTGGGAATAAGAGGTAAATTGGGAATTATAATACAAACAAACACACACTGGCTCAAGAAATCCCCTGAGCTGAAAGGAGCTGGGCCACATCAATAGTTAGTTTGTACCGCTAAGGTCAACAATAAAACTATAATAAACCCCACCACAACAGCAATATCCACCAAATCTTTTTGGTAAAGAGGCACTGGCCAGATGAGTTATGCTCAGAACCATGGTTTCAAGGGACTCTCTCATGGTCACAAGTCAGTGAACAGCCTGCAATAACATGCAGCTGCTGGCATTTACCAACATTTGCACAAGCAAGTCTGCCAGCCAGGAGATGCCAGGGCCTGTGTGGTTTTCATTTAATGGTTCTGCACTTCCTTGTGCAGGCCTTAGACAGAAGCATGGAGCACAAGGTGCATCCAGAAGCCTCTGCCACACTGCCCTGCAGCAAGGCTTTGTTGCATGCTTTTCCCTCCTCCCTGCTGCCCATCTGCTGGTCCAGCCTGCACTGCTGGGAGCTCCTCAACACCGAGCGCCCTGCCACCCTCCATCCCTGGATGCAAGTGAGCACAAGGGTCCTTCCCTATAACCATCTGCCATGGGTCCTCTTGCGCAATCCCAAACCTCAGATCTTGTCTGTGTGACCCAAGACATGCTATGTGATGAGCACAGCAGAAAACAGCAAAGACCTCTCTCCAGCATGGAGATGATTCCCTCGCCAAGCCAAACCCAGCTGATACCTATCCTCATCCAGTGCCTCCATGATATAATGAGGTTTTGGTGTCTCCCACACTATCCTAACAGCACAATCTGTCAGTGCAGGGGAAAATGGGCCACCTCACGGAACTGGTGCAGACAGCCTTCCTACTGCAGCAGCACCGGTCCCCCTCCAAGGGATCTTAGGAATCAGAAGGTTTTATTTCTCCTTTGCAAAGGGATTATCAATAGAGCAAGATGAAGGCAGCAGCTAGCTTTGTCCACATGAAGTCTGATATGCAATTATCAATAAGAACATTGAAATCCTAAAGTAACAAAGAAAAGTCAGCTGAACCCACATGTAATTGAGGTTAGCACCTGTCAGATGACACACTGGAAACAGAACCTATTCCCACTCAATAGAATAAATCGATGGTCACATTTCTCCTTTCAAATTACAAGGCTGGTAGAGAACACCTGCCAGCCAGCAAGAACCAGGCACTTTATCTTCACAGCGCTAAATTACAGTATGAAGTTTCATCTTTGCAGCAAAGACCATAGCAAGCACTAAGCCAGGTGTATTAGAAAGTTGCTACTCTTACCCTGTTGGTATAAACCTGAAACCTTCACTCTAGTAATTTGGTGCTGCATTAAACACTCCAAAGTCAACAGGACTTTCACCCTCTCTCTGACTGCATGCCCAGTGCCTGTTTCTGAATCCTGGTCTCTCGAGCATTTCAGCAGCCTTTGTCTGCAGCTGCAAGGACTCTGCTGACAAACACTGGCACGCAGCACAAGATTGAATTTGTATCTTCCATGCAGGGATGCTTCAGGCCAGAGCCACACGACCACGAGATTCTGGAGCATGACACAGGACTGACCGGGAGCTGTAGCGGAATTGCTCCTGGGGATGCTTTTACTCCGGATCAAGGAGATCAAGTCTGCCGTAACACTACAGTTACTATGAGTCAGCAAACCTCAGCAAGTCGCACAGCGCAGACCAGCGCTTGGGTTCTGCCTGCACTACCCGACAAAAGCGCAGGCTTTCTCTCAGCCCGGGAAAGCCTTTTGACCCCTCTGGCAGCAGGCGAGCACGCAGGCATAGCTCCAAAGGCAGCGTGCCAGCCCCGCAGCTAGGGCCAGGCTCTAAGCAAGCCGACCATGCCGGGTTGCAGACACGGCCACGCCGCACCCCGCTCACCCTGCAGGCGCTTCTCCCCGAAGACTGTTCCCGGGGGAAGGAGAAGTCAGGCGCCCGCTGTATCCTTCCCATCTATCAGGATAGTCACATCATAAGCATGCATTGGGAGCACTCACTCGGCCTGAGCTCCCTCCCCGCCGCGTTCCCTACGGCCGCAGAGGCGAGCTGGGGACCCGCGGCCCACACTCACCCCGAGACGCGGCGCAGCGCAACCAAGCGAGGAGCGTTATGGGGCGGTGTCTGCCAGCGGCACCGCCTGCAGGCGGGACCTCGCAGTGCCTACGGCTGTGGTTTGGGAGGCGGAATTAACGCTGTTTCACGTGGCTCTGCGGAGGGTTTTATCACCGGGAAGTTTGCTGAGGTGGGGTGTCTGTGCTACCCGGGAGTGCTGCGTGTGCGTCCCCAGCACACCGATTCCTTCGCGGAATGCAGTGCTCTGTCCACTCCTAATCTTTTCTTGACATACCCATTATCCTTAAGACAAAGATTGCAGCTTTGTTTTGCAGTCTGCAGTTTCCTGAAACCTTCTGCTTTTCCTGTTTCACCAGATCCTGCTAGTACTGGATGAAGAAGTAGTGTTTCACAGGTTAAGTCAATGTACTTGGTCATGTGAATAGATACTTTTCTTAGCAATCACCAGTGTTAAGAGATATGAAGGATCTTATTTAACTCTTCATTTTTTTTCTGGTCTGTATGTGGGACTTTGGCACCAAAACAAGCCATTTTCAATAATACTTGGAGTGTGTGTAAGTCATGTGGCTTACATTAGTTTTTGAGATCTGTGATACAAAACTGAAGCTGAACTTCGCAGTTCTGTCAGTGTTCATAACATAAGTGATGGAGGTACAAGGGGTGTGGTGACAGGGGGACACATGATATCTTTCACTGTCACCAGTGTAACGAGGAAGCAAGCAAGACCCAGTGGAATCCTGGGCCCCTAAAAGTCCCGAATTTAACCACTTTGCTCATGTACCTGCCTTTCCACAGCAGAAAGTTCTTGGATTCCCAGGGGCTCCAGTAAGCTACCTAGACTGCTCTCAGTAATCTCTGCTGGGCTTTCTGCCAGGGAGGGCTTAGAATCACAGAATAGTTAGGGTTGGAAAGGACCTTAAGATCATCTAGTTCTAACCCACCTGCCATGGGCATGAACACCTCACACTAAACCATGCCACCCAAGGCTATGTCCAACCCGACCTTGAACACTGCCAGCGATGGAGCATTCACAACTTCCCTGGGCAACCCATTCCAGTGTCTCACCACCCTTACAGT
>JASSUY010039306.1:0-13293 GCA_032466535.1 Forpus xanthops | reverse complement strand
GGCAGGAGAATCTCCCACAGGTTGAGAGGTTGAGGTAAGAACAGTCCAGTAACTAAAGTATAGCAGGAACCACTGCTGATGCCAACAATAATAATATTGATAAGGGAAATAACAAGGGAAGAGAATACAACTACTCACCATCTGCCTACTGATATCTGGCCAAACTCAGCAGTAACCTAAACCTTCTGGGTGACTGCCCCTAGCTTATATAGTGGGCATGACATGCTGTGGTATGGAATACCTCTTTGATAAGTTTGGGTCAGGTGTACTGCCTCTGTTTCCTCCTGGCTTCCCCTCCTCCCTGTCAGAGCATGAGACTCAGAAAGTCCTTGATCAGAGTAAACATTACTGAGTAATAACTAAAATCATCGGTGTTATCAGCGCTGTTCCCAGGCTGAAAGTCGAAACCACAGCACTGCACCAGCTGCTAAGAAGGAGAAAAATGTCTACTACTGCTGAACCCAGGACACTTCTAAGCCACTTAGTAAGCCACTAATATAAAAGGCAACAAAAATGAAATATCAATAGAAAACACTTGGGCGATTTTTACTTGTCCTAAAGGTTCTTCCAGTTCTTCATTTCATTCCTTTTCAGTTTTGGATCCCTTTTGGATTTTCAGTAACAGTGACTCTTTCTTGCTAGCCCTTTAAAGTCATGTGCAGCTTGCAGCCTGATATCAGAAGTCAGTCGCATGACTAGAGCTATTTTTCATCTTTCTCCCTGCCACTGAGAGTTCATTTTGAATTCCAGTCACCACACTGAGATTTATTAGGCTACATTTGTCCAATCTGAATCTGACTGTTTCTAATGGCAATATCGCCTTTCACAGCTGTGCATTCTGTAACCGTGCACGAACATGGGTACAGGACTGATTCAGATCATTGTTGACTCACACAGAAAGTTCCACCCACCTACTAACCAATTTTAATATTTTTCTAGTGACGTTAGATTTCTTGTGTCTATTTGGTTATCTGATTAGTGATTTCAATATAATTTCAACTTTTGTCCATGTAGATTACCAATGAAATTAAGTCTTTTAAGTCCAAGAAAGGGCTGGGAAGGAGATGTAAATATGTTGTAGTGCATTCTAAATTTGTAGATGTGTCTAAAGCAGTTATAAAATGTCAGAAGAAAACACAATACAAACATGTATGAAGAAAATTAATTATTGATTTACATCTTCTTAATGTTCAACACCCCATCACTGCTTGCATTTCTCTGATGTTTTTCTCAGCATTCCTGATCCTCCATTTTCTATCTGCTCCAGCAAAACTTATTGTTTTCAGTAGGTATAGTGTATGGGTAAAAAAATTTGTATCTGACTAACAGCTATCTCCTAGAAAATACAACATGACACATACATGTCCACAGTAAAAGAAACTGATCAAAGATGCTATAAATATAGTAGCAAAGGAGAACACAAACTTAAGAGTTTCAACAAGACAATTTGCCATAGAAACTTTCTATGTTTAAAGTTAAGTTTCTTCAGTTAGTGTTCTTTTTATTTTCTGTAAGATTTTTTTTTTTTTTACCCAAATATGGCTTTAATAACTGCAAAATGTGCAAATCAACTCCTAATACAGTTTGAAGTGCTGGTAAAACTATACTCCAGTTGTTAAATGACTGCTTTCATTTGCAGCAACAGTGGTATGACCATAGAGATGCTGAGGCTAATGCAAACGCTAAATCAGGAAAATAATCATGACTATTCCTAAAGTTCATTATAGCATCTTAGTCAGCACTTTAATTTCTGGATGCAAAGCAGTTTAGAGCAACTGGAAAGATACATGATGCCTTTTCATTTTTCCTTTGTCTCATAAATCAAGGACACTATTAAATTATAGTAGTAATAAAAATACTAATAATGCATTGTGAATGTCTTTAACCAATTATCCCATTTCCTGCCTGGCTATTAAGCTGCACTCAGAATTCTCAGAGAAAATGCATTTGCATTGTACAGTAAAAGGCAAGTTTAATGCATTACATGACAGCTAGCATATTAATGTCGCTTGTGATCAGCTACATGAATTGCCCATCTGAGAAATTCATGGACAGCCAAGACAACAAACTGAATTATTCAATGGGGAAGATTTTTGTGTCCTGTAGGACTCAATTAAGGCATGTAAATGTAAGTTATAACCATCCTGCAACATTGTATTGCTTTGTAGTTGCTATTAGTTTCAGGGTCAAATCCTGCAGTCTAGGATCCCAACACCTTTGAATGCTTAGAACATGAATTCTGGGTTCAGAAATGAGCCTATGCTTTTTTTCAGTTGGTTTTGTTTAACAAAAGACAAAACTATTCCCAGTGAAGCTGTGCAGAGGTGGATCTTCTTTCAGGGCTACTTTTTTCTTATGCAATATTATAATCACAAATGTAGAGCAACTCAGACTTTTTAGTTTTTTTTTATTTTTTTAGTAAGTCTTTGTCTAAAGATTCAATCATCATTCTGTGTGCTTAAGCACCAATGTTGCATGGGTATTAGGTTAGATATAAGGAAGTTCTCTACTGTGAGGGTGGTGAGGCACTGGAACATGTTGCCAAGGAAGTTGTGAATGCTCCATCTCTGGCAGTGCTCAAGGCCAGGTTGAACTGAGTTACGGGTGACATGTTTGTGTGTGATGTTCCTGTCCATGGCAAGGGGGTTGGAAGTAGATGATCTTAAGGTCCTTTCCAACCCTAACTATTCTATGATTTTATGATATAACTAAATTTTATGATTTATTTGCTTAGATGTTTGAAAATTTTCCACCAAATGTCAATAATATGGAAACATTTTCTGTGACGAATCTGGTTTTTTAAGCACTTCACAAGAAGCAATGAGTGATGTGCAGGGAATACTTTTTTGCACTCAGAAATCCCTCTTTGTAGGAATGATTATAACATCAGATGACATGATAACATGCATTATAATTCAGGGTCTTAATGACTGCTTATGAATGTTATTTTGCAAACAGAGAAATACTTTTCAAGTCTTCAGTATAATTCCCCCTAAAATAAAAATCTGGCTCTAGTGAGGTCTAAAAGGCTTTGAAAATTTATCCCAAGGAATTTGTGTGATGAGTACCATGTAGGTGCTGATAAATATTGTTGCTCAATCAACATCATGAAAGACAGTAATTTCACAGCTTAATATTCAGCTGTCCTGCTGGTTGGAGACCAGAGGTCTCTTTAAAGGACTAGTTGTGGGCAACAGTTAACACTTCACACCCTCTCTGTAATACTTATGTCCCTGAGACACTAAATATGTGCACATATTTACTTTCTCTTTCTTGTTCAGTCATGATGGAATGCTGGTCATGCTGTGAGAGCATGTGCAGACTTTAAAAAGACAGAACACGCTAGAACAGTGATGGAGGTGTTCTGCATAGACAGAGGCAGACTTGCCTCTCTGGGTCTCTCAGAAGTGGGTCTGGGAGATCAGAGCCTGAAGAAACTCAGGAGCCAAGTAATTTGATGGTATGGTTCATCCACAGGGAAATTTGAGGAATCCTCACACTTACTATATTTGCTGGAGTTCCCTATAATTTTTCAGAAATATTATCTGTTTCAATTGTTTAGCTAAGTATGCTTCAGTTGAGTCATTCTGTCAATACAAGATTGACATGGCAAACATGGTAGCCAAATGATTGACATGGGAACCATGGTAGCCAAGTGACAATGTTGTAAAGGGACTAATACATAATGTTGTCAGCTTACCTAAAGAAGTCAATTACCATTATTGTGCATTGCAATACCTCTTCAACAGAAAGCAACATCTACAAGAAATGTTTATCAGGGTATAAATTCAGATATATTCTGGTGCAGTTTTTCAGTTCTCATTTAAAAAAATATCTTTGAAGTCAGTATGAGTTCTGTTCTACAGAAAATTTAATTTCTGCTCTCTCAGTAAACCTTTTCATGTAGTCTGCACTGTGTGTCTTTCTAAGGGTGTGCTCTGGTTGCTTTTTTAATGTCTAAACTAATTCTCTGAAGAGATCTATGTTTTATATGCACAGGGAGAGTGTTTTTCTTTGTATCTGCAAGAAAGGGAAGGACCCAGACTGCAAGAAAGATCTACAGTACTTTGTGTTTCTGCAACAGAGGACAGAGAGTCCTGGATAAAGAGTAAAATCTCCAAAGACATATAAGCCTAACATATTTATATCTCAGAAGAGCTCATAACAGGCATACCTGTGGGACTGAGATCATAGTCCTACTTTTGTAATTACAGTAAGCAGGACCAAGAACACTGTGCTGGGAAGTGAATCCTAATGCATGGACCAAAGAACATGGTGTTCCTAACAACTTCTCCAAATATTTTCCTGTTCTTTTATTATTAAGTGGGTGAAACCATTTTCATTGGTGCATGTTCCAAAAATGTGTTGTTGGCATTGGAGAATGTTGAACCAGATCTCAACATGAAATGTGAGAATGTTTCTTTTTAAGAAAGCGTAGCATAGATTACTTTTTTCCTTTCAAATATTTTCAGGCTTCTGGTAGGTGCTTCACTGACTTTTTTCAGTAAAGTCATGAATTTTTTACCAGTACCGAAGATAGTCAAGACCTCCACGCTATTAACTTCTCTTCTGAAAATTCTATTAGCAATGTAAAGATGATACACCCTGAATTTATTTTTTTCATACTTTATGATGTCATCTTTCCATCTATAGCCAGTCTAAGGGTTATATTCTAACACTTTGGATGAAAGTTTCACCTGCTGTTTTGAAGAGCTAGCCTCTTGCTCTACAATTAATTGTGACTGCAGCTATTATATAAAATTTCATAGACCCTGGTGGATTAAGTCTAGTTATTAATTTGCATAGTTTTATGAAACATTTATTGGATTTGACTTCTTTAGTGTCTTAGCATATTACTGACAGAGATAGCTTAATTCAAAAATAACAATAAGGTACTTGGAATCTTTATGAGGAAGTATAAAGCTATTCCCCTGTAGAATATTATAGGAACATAGCTTTGCAATGTATTTGTGCTATGACATTTTAGAAGTATATGTTATTAGTATATGAAAGTTATCCACATCTATTTCTTCTACATGAAGCCATTACATGTACACTGTTTCCTCTGTGCTTCTGATTTTGGTAATTGTTCAGGGAGAGGAACATTGGTCTTTTATTAGTAATCTAAATCAGTGCAAACCAATTCCTTTAATTGCCTTGCAAGCACACTCTTCTTCCTTGCTTCTGTGTTGCTACACCAAAAGTCAAACATTAAATACAGCATATAGCTCAATATCTGAGAAATTATGTAATGCTAAATTTCCCCATGCTGTGAAACTCTGTGATGTTCCTATATTATAAATATCTCTTAATTAATTTTATAATGTTTGGTATTGTATTGCCCAAAAGGGAAAGAAAATGTTAACCTGCAAATTCATGACTGCATATTTGAAATTAATTCTATATAACTAAATGCAAACAAAATGAGTGCATTGTTTGTTCCTCAGCAAGCTAGAAATAAAAAAAATGGCAGACTGACATGTTTCTTTCTTAGAGTTTCATCTTTGCACAATGGAATGCTCTTGGTAGCTCTTGAGAATTACTTTTGTTATTGCATCTGACATGTATAAAATTGCCTCCTTTCATTGAATGTTGTTAAAGAGTATTTGATAAGGCTTCATGCTCCTGTGAAACAAAGGACCAAGAGTTCCTAGTAGAAGCAAAGTTGAAAGCCAGCCAAGGACCTTTGCGGCAAAGGTGGCCAGCAGTTTGCTGGACTGCATTAAGCTGAGCATCAAATGAAAGGAAGTTGTCTTTCCCCAGTACAAGAAAGACATGGACATACAGAAATAAGTCCAGTGAGGGGCTGTGATGGTCATTAAGGGCTTGGAGTGTGTCTAAGGTAAGAGGAGGCTGGGAGAGCTGGGACTTTTCAACCTGAAGAAGACCAGGGTCAAACCATATTTTTTCCTACAAACCCTTAATACGAAGGTGTAGAGAAGACTGCCAGACTCACCTCAAAAATGTATAGAAACATGATAAGGGCTAATAGACACACTCTGGAACAACTGAAATTATGACTGGATATTAGAAAAATTAATTTCACAAGGACCCCTGTCAAAAGAGTTATCCGTAGAGGTTGTCAAGTCTCCACTCCTAGTGATATTCAAAACTGGACAATACGAGACCCAAAGCAACCTGCTTAACTTTGAAGCTGGACCTTTTCTTTGCAAGGTAACTAGACCAGATGACCAGCAGAAGTCCTTCCCAAGCTAAACTACTCTAGAAACCTGTGATTTCTACATCTTACAATGAAGTTAAGAATAGAAAATATATTTGGAAATTCAAAAATGGAAAATCCAGTTTTCAGCTAGGACTGAATCTAGAGTACAGGAGAAACATCTTGTCTCATACTTGGCCTGCTTGACAAATCTCCTTTTGTCTTAACCATTTCTCAAACTGCCTACATTCTCACCTTGGGCTTAAAAGTCAAAAACAAGCAAGAATAAAAAAGCAACACTAACTGGAAAGTCTTAGAGGGACAAAGCCAAGAAATAAACAAAATTATGATGTGTAAAAGCTGGAATTTCTCCTACAACTTTAGTTCCTTACCTCTTTAGCTCCTATGTTCATTCATCACTCATGTCTTTCAAAAATAGCTAAAACTTGGAAACACAAGTCCCTCTACTTGGTGCTCATCACTCAGTCAGCGTCTTTTGTAATCCTGCCATCAGTTTCGATTGCATAATTTTTTACAGAACCTCTGACTTTTTCAGTCAGACATCATCTATCACATCAGTCTTCATATTTTTCACTTTTATCATTATTGACAATATTGTGCCACAGTTCACAATACTTTTGCTCAGAAAGGATAAAATCCCCAAAAGGACAAGAAATGTTGTATTTAAATTGTATCTGTTACATATCATTGCACTTCTTGTAATATATTAAATTAATTTTATGCCATAATGAAGGCATTTTATAGCTTAACTTTTACCCTTTTAAATCCTTACAACTGAGACAGTAACACGCATAAATATACACTTGGTGTGAATGCATATGCAAACATGTATGTAGCTTACATACATACATAAAACTCATACTGGAGAAAAATATTACCATCTCAGATAGCAGCTGACACAATTTTTCTAAGTTGGTGTTTTGTACTCCCCATCAGTAGACATCAGCTTCAGCTAGTCTTCTAGATCCAGCTGTTGAAAGGGCTGCCTTTCAGATTAATTAATATTACACAAGTAATGACAGATTTTGAAGTTTCGTCTATAGTAAAAAGATAATACATCCACTTTTGCCACTGAAGTGTTCCAATGTAATCAGGAGTGCCACTGTTATTAAATTCAAAAATTCTCAGAAAGGTAGGCAAATCTTATCATTTTCACAGCATGTTCCATTGCACATTCAATTACTTATAGCTCCCTTAATATGAATTGTTTTTTTGCATCACACAGGTTTTGTATGTGCCAGTGATACCCTTTCATCTTTTCAGTAAGGCAGTTGATATGAACCGTCCAAAATGTACTCAAGTTACAAACCAGAATGTTTTTTCCATAGCCTCCAAAATGCTGCTATTTGAAGAGCAAATGTTTTCATTTTAGAATTTGCTGTTTGGGGATTTGAACATTTTGAATTCCCCATGAATATTAGGTTGTGACATTATACAGAGCTGATCATTTTCTCAGTCTGCATTTCCAGCAGCCATGCATGTTAGGAACTCATTTGGCATATAACATCCATAAATTTGTCTAGCTTTAAGACTACTTTTGAAAGTCACAGAGAAGATTTAGGAGCCAAATGGTTGTTCAGGAGACAAGGACAAATAGAAAATAAGTGGATCAGAATTTGCAATTCTTGGGTGTTACACGCAGCACATATTATGTTGGCAATCATATAGTCACACATTGCTACTTTAAATATTCAGCTCTCCGTAGTGTTAAAGGGGCATTGTGATAAATTGCAGTGGATGTGTAAGACTTTCTATATGTGAAGAATATATCATTACACAAATTCAGATAATTCAGTTGAAGATTGTTGCACTTATATAATTAATTTGTCAGGAAAAAAAAAATTAAAATGTGCTACACTGCAAATCCAGTATGGATTTTTTTGTAGGTTTCAACTCACTTCATGACTGATCTTAGTTAAATAAACACTCTCCATAATTTAGGAAAAAATGTATTGAAGATTAACATGTCATCATGTCATGTAGTGTGTTCACTCAAACAGGACTAAGGTCTTAATGGAAAGAAATTAAATTAGCAGTATTAAAATCAGAATGGACTAAAAAAAAATCCTGGATTTTTTTTTTCTTGGTTTTCTCTTTTTTTTTTTTTTTTTTTTTTTTTTTCTGTAATCTACTAAAGGATTCAAGGATTATGGTTGATAAAATTTTCCTAAATAATTCATTCTGGAATGTTCCCAAGTGTTCTGTCTGGTATGCCAGATCAGATCCATTAAGAACTGAAGTGTGATGATCTCCAAATGTATTCTGCTTTACTGATGCAAAAGCATTTTATGAAGATGGAGCTACATACAAAATAGACTTTTCTTCTCTTTGATGAGATCTCAAGTAAAGCTATACACAAAATCACCTGGGTGTGTGGGATTTTTTCATAAACTGTTTTACACAGATAAGTTTCATTTCTTTGATGAAGGCAGAAGGCATTCTGTAAGGAGCGTATTTTGGCTTAATGTAGTAAGGCATTTTCCTTTTTGCTGTTTAACATGAGTATTTTAGAGTAGCAGATGGCACACCCACGGAAGTGTCATCTTCCTTTAAAACTCTCAAAATAGGAGTTAATGAGCAGGTCAAACTCCAGACAGTTTTCAAATAGATCCCTGCTCCAATGTAATCCCAAATGATGGATTTATTTCATTCTTCTGTTGAGCTTAGGGATCCCAGCCAGCAGGAACAGATTTCTGATGCTGATTACCAGCCATGAATTTCTTGTCATTGCAAGCCTACAGTAATTTTCTTCTGAGGTGAATTTCTAATGTAAATCAGTCCAATATTCCATGAACTTATTGCCATATTCAAATATGAGTTTACTTACTTCCTTTATTTCAGTTTTCTAATTTTTGACTCTTCAGTGTATCATCTTTTAGATCTTACTGATAACTTAAGGAAACTACAGTTTTGCATTTTTTTCCAAATTCATAGCAAATTGCTCTACATTTTTATCATTTATTTTCTTAAAAAAGCCTTAATTGAATTAACACCACCCTTAAAATGACATTTCTAAGTTTGAATAATATTAAAGGGTAAAAAAAGTGTTCAGTGCCAGACAGACTCAAAAGTTGTTGCTTTGCATTTGTCTTCCAATTTACTCTCCAACACGCTCATTGTTTGGATCACAGTGTGAAGACTCAACTAAGGCATAATTGGTGGCTCAACTTTAATAAAGAAAGATGGCTTCACAGTTTAAGTAAGTAGCAGTCAGAACAGTTTTTTAAGGAGTTCACATCACATACAAGGACCTGTTCCTGCAGTAAACAGATAATTCTTTTTCTATAAGAAAACAAAAAAGCAGAACTGATAGGAACTTAGTATCAGCTCCAAGCTCTTTAAAATGTGCCTATAGTGATGTGGACATACGCATTTTTTCATTGGAGAAGGTTGCAAGTGCAAATTCTCATTTACTTCCACTTTCCACATCTATAATTGTTTTAATTTTGTCGTCTGGTCATGCTTAGTTGATGTATCTCTTGCTGCATATAATGAATTTCTTGCCTTCATGCAATAACCCCATGGAAATTTTAAGTAGTTAAATACATTTGGTTTTTTTCTCTCCAAAAATTTTTTTAGGACTGTTGAAAATTTCTGATCATCACTGGGTTCTGATTTTGAGTTCTAGTAGCTGCTACTAGAAATCTATTGCCAAAATGGATCCATGAAGTCCAAAAACTATTGTGCAAAATGTCTCAGGTTTGTTATTTAGTCAATTGTCCAGGATACAGGGCAGGAAATTAAAAAGGCTAGGAGGACTGGCCGTGTTAATGAATGCTTAGAAGGGTGGTGCTATAGTCAGGGGTTTGGATACCCTGAATACGAGACCCAATTTAGTAGGCCAGGTGTACTGGGGGCTCGTGGAGCTGGTCTGACAAAAAAAAGGAAAGAGTGGATTTGGTAGGATGCTTACCAGACTAGTCAAGGATGCTTTAAACTAGATGTGTTGGGGAAGGGGGCCATCGTTCCATCCCAACACACCCAGTCACTTGCCAGCACCTATAGTAAAGGTTCAGAGCAATGTAGAGACACTCCAGCTGCTCCAGCCAATGAGCTGACTTCAACTGGAACTCAGTTCAGATGCCTCTATACAAATGCCCATAGCATGGGGAACAAACAAGAGGAATTGGAGATGTGTGCAAGTCTACAGGGGCATGATAACATAGGCATCACAGAAGCATTGGTGGGATGGCTCCTATGACTGGTATGTTGGAATGGAAGGTTACAGGCTCTTTAGGAAAGACAGGCCCGGTAGACGGGGAGGGGAAGTTGCTGTATATGTTAGAGAGGCTGGAGAGTATAGAACTCTGTCTGGGGACAGGTGAGCAGTCAATACTGAGTTTCTAAGTCAGGGTTAAAGGGAGAAGAGCAATGGGAGACATTATTGTGGGGATCTGTTAAAGAGCACCCGAACAAGAGGACTCTGTGGATGAAGCTCTCTATAAACAGATAGGAACAGCCTCACAATCACAGGCCCTTGTTCTCATGGGGGACTTCAACCACCCTCATATCTGTTGGAGGGATGCCACGGACTGGCATGAGCAATCCAGAAAGTTCCTTGATTGTGTGGAAGACAAGTAATAGAGGAGTCGACTAGGAGAGGTGCCATGCTTGACCACATCCTCACCAACAGGGAAGGGCTGGTTGGAAATGTAACGATCCAGGGCAGCGTTAATTGAAGCAATCATGAGATGGTTGAGTTTGAGATCCTCAGGGCAGTGAGAAGGGTGTGCAGCAAGCTCGCTGCGCTGGACTTCAAGGGAGCAGACTTTGGCCTCTTCAGGAACCTGCTCAGTAAGATTCCATGGGATATAGCCCTAGAGGGCAGGGGGGCCTAAGACTGTTGGTTGATATTCAAGGATCACCCGCTGCAGGCTCAGGAGCGATACATCCCTACTAGAAGGAAGTGCTGCACGGAGGCCAGGAGACCTCCTTGGATGGATAAAGAGCTGCTGAGGAAAATTCAAAGGAAAAAAGAGACATATAAAAGGTGGAAACAAGGACAGGTGGCCTGGGAAGAATACAGGGATGTTGTTCGGGAGGCTAGGGACCGGGTTAGGAAAGCTAAAGCCAGGTTAGAATAAAACTTGGCTAGGGGTGTTAAGGATAACAGGAAGGGATTCTATAGGCACATTGCAAATAAAAGACAGGCTAGGGACAATGTGGGCCCTCTTCAGAAGCCATCGGGAGAACTGGCTACCCTGGATTTGGAGAAGCCTGAGGTTCTTAATGACTTCTTTGCCTCAGTCTTCACTGGCATGTGCTCTGACCACATCACCCAAGTCTTGGAAGGCAGACGCAGAGAATGTGAGAATTAAGACCCTGGGTCCACTGTAAGAGAGGTTCTGATTCGGGACCATCTTAGGAACCTGAATGTGTACCAAGTCCATGGGACCTGATGAAATCCATCTGTGATTCCTGAAGGAGATGGCAGATGAAGTTGCTCAGCCACTGTCCATCATATTTGAAAAATCTTGGCAGTCAGGTGAAGTTCCAGATGACTGAAAAAGGGAAATATAACCCCCATTTTCAAGAAGAGGGAAAAGGATGATCCAGGCAACTACAGACCAGTCAGCCTCACCTCTGTGCCTGGCAAAATCCTGGAGCAGATTCTCATGGAAGGCATGCTTGGTCACTGCCAGCATGGCTTCACTAAGGGGAAATCCTGACTGACCAATCTTGTGACCTTCTATGATGGGGCTACAGAACTGATGGACAGAGGTAGAACAGTTGATATCATCTACCTGGACTTGTGCAAAGCATTTGACACTGTCTCACATGTCATCCTTGTCTCTAAGTCAGAGAGACATCAATTTGATAGGTGGACCACTCAGTGGATACAGAACTGGCTGTATGGCCACACACAAGGATTTGTGGTCAATGGTTCAATGTCCAGCAGGAGACCAGTAACAAATGGTGTGCAGCAGGGATCGGTGTTGGGACTGGTCTTGTTCAGCATCTTCAACAGTGACATGGACAGTGGGACTGAGTGTGCTCTCAGCAATTTTGCCAATGATATCAAACTGTGTGGTTAGTTTGATATGTTGGAGAGAAGGAATGCCATCCAGAGGGACCTTGACATGCTTGTGAGGTGGGCTGATGCCAACCTGATGAAGTTTAACCATGCCAAGTGCAAGGTCCTACAGCTGAGTGGGAGCAATCCCAGGCACAGCTACAGGTTGGACAGAGAAGAGATTCAGAGCAGCCCTGAGGAAAAGGACTTGGGGGTGTTGGTTGATGACAAAATAAACATAAACCAGAAGTGTGTGCTTGCAGCCTAGAAAGCCAACCGTATCCTGGCCTGCATCAAGAGGAGTGTGACCGACAGGTTGAGGGAGGTGACCTGCCCCTCTACTCTGCTCTCGTGTGACCCCACTTGGAGTATTGTGTGCAGTTCTGGTGTCCTCAATATAAACAGGACACAATAAAAGGGTTCCAACCGAACTGTTGGAACAAGTCCAAAGGAGGGACACAAGGATAATCAGGGGACTGGAGCACCTCCCCTATGATGATAGGATGAGAAAGTTGGGGCTGTTCAGCCTGGAGAAATGGAAGCTGTGTGGAGACCTCATAGCAGCCTTCCAGTGTCTGAAGGGGCTTATAGGGATGCTGGGGAGGGTCTCTTCATGAGGGACTGTAGTGAGAGGAGAAGGGGTAATGGGTTCAAACTTAAACAGGGGAAGTTTAGACTGGATATAATGAGGAAGTTCTTTACTGTAAGGGTGGTGAGGCACTGGAATGGGCTGCGCATGGAAATTGTGAATGATCTATCGCTGTCAGTGTTCGAGGCTGGTCTGGACATAGCGTTTTTACTTGGAGAGGCATCCAGTACACTTGGAACTGACTGCCCCAGAGGTGGAAACACAGCCCTACAATCTGCCATGGACTGATCCTGACTGCACTGGAACAGGGGCAAGCTCCAGAATACCTGCAATACATTGATGACATTATTGTGTGGGGAGATACTGAGGAAGAAGTCTGTGAGAAAAGGAGGAAATCAATCCAAATCCTGCTGAAAGCCAGTTTTGCCATAAAACGGAGGAAGGTCAAGGGACCTGGACAGGAGATTCAATTTTTGGGAATAAAATGGTGAGATGAATGTCTCCAGATCC